>PVIH01024835.1:0-21895 GCA_004025045.1 Sigmodon hispidus | reverse complement strand
TTTTTTTTTTTTTTTTTTTTTTTTTTTTTTTTTTTTTTTTTTTTTTTTTTTTTTTTTTTTTTTTTTTTTTTTTTTTTTTTTTTTTTTTTTTTTTTTTTTTTTTTTTTTTTTTTTTTTTTTTTTTTTTTTTTTTTTTTTTTTTTTTTTTTTTTTTTTTTTTTTTTTTTTTTTTTTTTTTTTTTTTTTTTTTTTTTTGGCCTGGGCCCTTCGAATATGCACGCAAGGAAATGCTGAGCCATACCTTCAGCCTTTGTCTGTTTCTCACTTCCATCAGTTTCTTCTTTCTTTGTGTGTGCGTGTGTGCACATGTGGGTGTTTGTGTGTGAGTGTGGAGACAGAGGACAACATCAGGTTATTTCTCCAGTACCATCCACCTTGTTCTTCTGAGAAAGGGTCTCTCCGTGGGCCTGGGCCTCACTGATTGAACCAATTATTCAGTAAGACCCAGCACACACCATCATGCTCTATCAGTGGGTGGGGGACATGAACTCTGACTCAGCAAGCATTTACCCACTGAGACAGCATGTCTGTGGGGAATTATTTTGTTTGCTTTAAAAGATATAGGAAGCTTCAGCCTGAAAGTAGCAGTAGCGTTGTCTGGTTTGGGCACAGGACTGTCTAAGATTATTAAACATGCTTGCATTCATTGCTCCTTGCTTTTCCAGGGATGTGATGTGAGCAGCTGATTTGAGTTTTTGCAGCATGAGTTTCCTGACGTGATGAACTGTATGTAACCTGTAAGTTAAAATGAACCTTTTTCCTATGTTGCTTGTTGTGGTTTGGTTGCTTGTTCTGTTTTGTTTGAGACACTATGTAGCCATTGCTTGCCTGGAACTCTATGTAGACTAGGCTGGTCTTGAACTCCCAGAGAACTCTCTGCTTCTACCACCCAGACACTGGGATTAAAGGAATAATGCCACCAGGCTCAGCCCCTAAATTGCTTTTTGTCAGCATATTTTATTACAGTAACAGACATGAAACCAGGACAAGATGCATGCTGGGCTGGTCCCTGGAACACATAGAACCAGAAGAAAATGTAGTATTCAGAGCTCTGCTGGGGAGTTTGTGAGGAGAAGAGGCCATCCTGTTAGGTGCCCATTGGATAAGGACAAAAAGAGGCCACGAAGCTCCAGGACAGTGTGGAGCTGCATTTCCTGCAGGGAAGGTTGGAGAGAGCTTGGGAGACAGGAAAAAACACCAGGTCAGGGGTGCTTGGGATGCCACAAGCAGGGTTGGGTGCCTGGACCCTGCATGGCCAGCTTCCCTGAAGCCCAACACTTTGTGCTCACACAAGCAAACCCCAGTGAATCAAGACACTGGTGTGCAAGGTGTGTAAGGCCTGTGATCCCAGCAATGAGAAGCTCAAGTTCAAACTCATGGTCTAAATGGAGTTGGGTGATGTGGGATATCTTTCTGTATGCTATGAATATCATTGGATAATAAAGAAACTGTCTTGGCCTATGGCAGGCATCTTAGAAGTAGGCAGGAAGGAATGATTAAAAAAGATATATTAATGAATTTACTTTAATCCAAAAAATAGCTGTTAATCTCAAAATATTTTAAATTGGCATGGATTTTGGTTTGTTGGGACAAATTTAATGTCAATTTTGTTATACTGTATGTATATTTCTACTCTTGTTTAAGATATATTTATGCAATTCCTTTAAAATTATAATATAATTAAAAATGCAGATTAATAGTAATCTGTAATAACCAAACTTATAGTCATGTTAGTTGAGTTTTTATAAATATACAAAGATATATTTCAATTATATACATAATCTATAAACACTTCAAAGACCCACAGAATATAGCATTTAAAATATTTTAAGAAAGGACTTTTTCAGACAGTGAGATATGTCTGCTCCTGGCAGCACAAATCTATTTCAAAAAAATGATAGACATCAAAAAAACTCCATATAAAATTTACTTTCTTTGTGGCAATAGTTAGCCACTACACAAAAAACTGTTCTTGTATTAACTACATAACAATATACTATATAAACTAAACATGCATTAAAAAAGTGTCCCATAAAAAAGTGACCTCTAAACTTTGGCAAAAACAAACTGAGACGGTCATTCAGGTTCCTGCTTCACAAAGAAACTGCCTGCCAGACATGCTATAAAATACAAAGAAAAGTGAATGACAAACTATGCCAAAATAGAACAGTTCTTCAAATTTCCTAATTCACTAAAAAGTATGCCAGAGACTCTAAGCTTATAAGCTAAAGATAGATGCTCCCATTACAAAGAAACTTTGGGTGACTGTCCAGACAGCCAAATGTCATCTCTGTCATTTCTAGATTTTAAAAGTTGCTTACACTTCCTGTTTACTCAGATAATATTATACCCTTCTGTAGTCTTGGATATAGTTTAAGATTAGATAATTATAGATTTTCTTAGTTATTTTAAAAGATATATTAGATATAAAACTTTAGACAAAAATAAGATAATAAAATATTTTCTTTAATTTTGCTAAATACAAATAGACTAAATATTATAACCATAATTCTTGCTTTTTATATAATTTTTGTTTTATATATAACAAAAAATAACTGTTTTGTTATATATAATTTTACTATGTTAAAATTAAAACCTTTCTTTTTAATTAGACAAAAAAGAAAAAGTGATGTGGGATGTCTTTCTGAATGCTGTGAATGTCATTGGATAATAAAGGAACTGTCTTGCCCTATGGCAGGCATCTTAGAAGTAGGCAGGAAATTGGAGCATGGGTAGGGGAAGGAGGGCGGAGTCAAAGGAGAGACGTGATCCAGACACCCAAGAAGCAAGATGTAAAAAAATAGGTAAGCCACGGGCCATGTGGCAAGACAAATTAATAAAAATAAGTTAAATTAAGATACAAAAACAATATGCCTGAGCCATAGTCCAAACAACATATAATTAATATAAGTGTTTATATGTTTCTGTGAGACTGTGGGTCAACAAGTCTAGACCTCTGACCAGACAGGCCAAAAACCTGCTGCAACAGGTGGGTGCTGCAGGAGACCTCCTGAGCAGAAAGGAAGACAGGGGGAGGCATTCAGAATGAGGTTGGCAGTCAGGTCAGGCAGGAGGGAGGAGAGGAAGAGAGAGGTGTGAGGAGAGTGGAGAGTCAGAGGGTGGGGGGGGAGCTGCAGAGGGTCAGAGAGGTCGGGAAACAGTGTATGAGAGTCAACTACCAAAGGTGGCAGGTTCTGATGGACGAAGGAGGGGAGTGGGTGAATCCAGGATTACAGAGCACAGCTTGCCCAGGATTTAAGGACAGAAGCTAGACAGGAGGACAGGGGCTGCAGCCAATAGAAATGTGTGCCTGCACCTTTTCAATGTGCGCCTATGAAGCCCAAGCATGTGCCCAGAGACTACGAACTTTGGAAGGAAGGGTTCTGGGGCTGGAGAGATGGCTCAGTGGTTAAGAGCACCGTCTGCTCTTCCAGAGGACCTGGGTTCGATTCCCAGCACCCACATGGCAGCTAACAACTGTCTGTAGTTCCAGTTCCAGGCAAATACATAAATAAATAATAAATAAATAAAGTTTAAAAAAAAAAAAAAGAAAGGAAGGGTTCTCCAGGCACCACACCTTAGGCTGCCTACCCCTCCACACATCAGTGTAGAATCAATTTAGCAAACACACAGGAGAGAATTATTGATTCATTTAATTTAAAACAGCAAGTGTCTGGGTTTTCACCCAGCCAGGGCTAACACCATGCTTCCAAAGATCTCACATCAGGCTTAATTAGCCACAACCATGAGCTCACAAAAACACACCAAGAGGATGAGATGGCTCAGTAGTTAAGAACACTTGCTGTTCTTGCAGAGGACCAAGCTTTAGTTCCCTTTACTTCCTGCTCACAACTTCCTGGAATCCCAGTTTCTGGGGGTCAGACTCCCTTCTGGCCTCCAAGGGTCCTGAACATATATGGTGCACTTACATACACAACAGCATTCATACAATAAAACAAAGCAAAGACAAATGAAGGACTTCATTTGCACTCTAAGCTCCAGACACATAATAATTTTTATTATTAACATTAATAGTAATTAATAATTAATATTAATAATATTTATTATTCTTTTAAGAGAAAGACAGAAAAACTAAAAGGCTTCAGAAAGTTGGCTGTGTTTGGTGGCATAGGCATGTAATTCTGGAGACAGTGAAAATGAAGTCTTAAGTTCAAGGCCTGCCTGGACAATTAGTGAGAACCTCTTGCTTCAAAACTTAAAAAAGAGAACTGGGGAAATAGCCAAATGCTAGAGCACTTTTCTAGTGTGCACAAGGGCCTAGGGTTAATCCCCTAGTATCTTCAAATGAGTGTGTGTGTGTGTGTGAGAGAGAGAGAGAGAGAGAGAATGTGTATTGAAGAAAGCCTCAGATGGACAGTAGCAGGAACCAGCTGATTTGTAGAACAAGAGTCACTAAGAGCTGAAGAAGGAGCGGGGCATGACAAGGCCTGTAGCACCTGTTAAGCTGAGGTCACATTTGGGTGAGTGAGGGGCATGGGCAGATAAATATGAATGACATTAACTAACGCAGATAGAAGGCCACCAGGCTGAGCAAGGTAGAATAGGAGTTGGCAGCCTCCAGTTCCCACCCCATGCCCACCTCGGGCACTGAGGATTCACCTTCCTTTCGTCTTCTGTTCTAAACTCTGAACACCCATCAGACCCACTTGGTCACCAGCTCTGAGAAGAGCTAGGGTTGGTGTCTGTGAGCTAGTAGGGCTAGAGACGTGGCATCAAGAGTCAGGTCACCACCGTTCACCTACCACGATGGGCAGCACGGGATGGGAGGGGAGTGTTG
The DNA here is from genome assembly GCA_004025045.1 of Sigmodon hispidus. Classification (NCBI taxonomy): domain Eukaryota; kingdom Metazoa; phylum Chordata; class Mammalia; order Rodentia; family Cricetidae; genus Sigmodon; species Sigmodon hispidus. The sequence goes on along the minus strand of PVIH01024835.1, from coordinate 17,097 downwards.
ACTTCCTGGAGGATTTACAGATAACAGTCCTGCCAAATGGCATTCATCGTTAGAGAAAGCTTGAGTGAGCCCAGGCTCCCTGACTAGGCTCTCTAATGCCCTGACGCCCTCTGCAGGCTTTTTCTGATAAAGCCTCTAACAGCCAGGGCTCCACAATGCCCTCCCAGCTGGGTTTATTTCAACATCACTTCCTCTGTGGGACTTTGCAGATAATTTTCTCCTCTACAGGAAACAGATTCCTAGAATTTCTGTTCCAATTTAGAAGCCAGGAGATCATCCCCGGCAGCACACTGACAGTGCACAAATTAGCTGTAATATCTTCACAGGACCTCAGCAGGCCCTACACTCTACATAGGCTGTTTCTGTAAACAGACAGCCTCCTGCCAAGGAGCTTTCTTTGACTCCCAAGAGGAAGTTCACCTCTTGTAGATTTTTCTAAAGAAATGCTTTCCAAGGAAATCAGAAAAAGAGAGTATGGACATAGTCCTCTGAGCGACTATTCCTTTCCTGACAGAGACATTGCTTTGAGAGCAAAATGGGAATTGATGGCCCAGCATGGTGGCTTTGCTGTCATCCTGAGATGAGAATCCTCTCAGCTTTGTGGGATACTGACAGAGTCCAAGGGCACTCACTACCTAAAGGTATAGTACACTTCCCATTCTGAGTACACAGGACCAGATTGTGCTCTCTGAAATGAGGGAGGCGTAGCCAGAAGAGCCACTGAGTAGAAACAGACACACAGCTCTTACACCCTTCTCTGGTTGGGTATGGTGGCCCAAGGCTGAGGCTGTAATCCTAGCTTCCTGGGAGGTTGAGGTAGGAAAATCACAAGTTCAGGACCAGCCTGGCTGACAGAGCACTCAAGGCCAGTCTAGGCAACTTACTCAGACTGTCTCAGAATGAAAAAAACAAAAGGAAAATTTGGGGTAGAACCCAGTGGGGAGCACATGCCTAACCAGTGGGGAGCAGTTCCCTAACCAGTGGGGAGCACATACCTAAGCAGTGGGGAGCACTTCCCTAACCAGTGGGGAGCACTTCCTTTACCAGTGGGGAGCACATGCCTAACCAGTGGGGAGCACTTCCCTAACCAGTGGGGAGCACATGCCTAACCAGTGGGGAATATTTCCCTAACCAGTGGGGAGCACATGCCTAACCAGTGGGGAGCACTTCCCTAACCAGTGGGGAGCACATACCTAAGCAGTGGGGAGCACTTCCCTAACCAGTGGGGAGCACTTCCTTTACCAGTGGGGAGCACATGCCTAACCAGTGGGGAGTACTTGCCTAATAGGCACAAGGCCCTACCTAGTGCAGAAAGCATAAAACAAAACAAACAAATGTTTTTGTTTTTGTTTTGTTTTTTAAAAAAAGGCAGAGGCAAGTGATCTTTGAGTTAGAGGCCAGCCTAGTCCACACAGCAAGTTCTAGGACAGCTAGGGCTACATAATGAGATCCTGTCTCAAACAATAAAATAAAATGTAATCATCTCAAAATCTTTCTATATCCACAAATGACCACCAAAAAAAAGTTTTTAAGATATTTTTGGTGTAGGCACCAACCTGGAAACTACCACTAAGCTATACAGCCCAAGGCTGAATCTCAAAACACTTCCCTTTTGGAGGAATCAATATTTGGACCATTCACCAACATTCTGATCACCTTTCCTACAAAACAAAACAAAAAGACAGACAAACAACTAAAGGAAGTGCAAAGCCAGACACTCTCCCAACTCACCCCTATACAATCACTGAGAAGTGGTTCTATGAAAACTACAGGTCCAATAGTCTGAGGTCCTTAGGGACTGCGCTGAACTGCCATCTATCCTGGCCCTGAATGCTATGTAACTCACTAATGGGCAGGACTCTGAACTCTGGCCTGTGCTGAAATTTAAATGCAATAAATATTGAGGGCTGATGCCTCGTGGAGAATCCGTGAGATGCCCATGAGTGTGCCTGGTGGTTTACATCAATGACGAAGTCTCCTGTGATCCGGTTTAAGGGTATTGGCCTTTGCATTCAGTTCTAACTACTCCAGGCTCTCTGGGGAATCTCAAACCCCAGGCAAACCTAGACCCCATACTGTGGGAGGTGCATCTCTGGGATCAATGACATGGCATTCAGTCATGCCTGGGAGGGGCCCATAGATATGGGTCCCTCAAACCGTAAGTGTTGGTGGCCACAGGACACTGAGAACCTGCATTGCTGGCTTCCCTGAATCCCACATCTTTGGGTTACACAAACAACCCCCTTGAACCAGGACATGAATGTGCAGGGAAGAGGAGGTAGAAGAGGCTTATGGCTGCTCCTTCACGGGGGTCCGAGCTTCCCTAGATGAGGCTTCCAGTGCGCATGTCCCCTTATCCCGCAGCAAGAACCAGGAAGGCCGCGCCGGTGAGAACAATGAAAGTCAATTACTCATGTGCTGGGAACTTCTGGGATCCGTCTGGATTCCTTCGATTCTCTCATTTTGGGAGGAGTAGGAACTCCAGGAGGGTTCTGGGTGGAGGGCTGACAGCAGAAGAGAGACAAGAGCCTTGTGCGGACTGCGCGGGTGCAGAGGACGAACATGATGCAGTTGGCCCCTCCCTGGAAGGTGTTCCCAATGCCCTGGGGAGCGGGAGAGACAGAAACCAGGGTTAGGACTATCTTAGAAACACAACCATGAATCCCATGACCTTTCCTGCTCCTGCCTCTAAACTATCATGGGATGAACTCAGATGTGTGACCTTAAGCAGAGTTCTGGACAGGCCTGAACTGGCCACCTAGCCAGACCTGTATTTAGGCCTTCTGCAGTGAGCAGAATCAAGGATCAGTCAACTCTGTCAGGGCTTCTCTAGGTTGCTGAGAACAGCCACACAGATTTCTCCCAACCCCTCCCTGCAAAGCCACACTTGTTTGGGGTCAGAGAAAGGACACTTAGTTGCCTTGCTTCCTATCAGCCCATCCATCCTCTGTAACACACGGGGACTTGAGATGCATTTGTCTGTAGGGAAGGGGGCAGACGTACATGGAGAATAACCAGCACAGGAGCCCGCACAGCCGGGGAGCCACAGAGGGTTAGAATGAAGCGCACAGTGCTCCAGATCCGGAGGCAGATGAATATGAGTGGAATCAGGATCAGTTTCATATCAGCCGTGGAGGCAGAGGAGCCTCGCTGTAGCTGGCGCCCCTCACAGATGGGCCGGTACTCTGAGAGTGCCTGGTGCTGTGTGGAGGACAAGGAGCAAAGACCTGAGCCAGGTGGGCCTCTTACCACAGCCACCCATGAACATCCACACACCCACACCAGCCTGGGAGGCCTGGAGCCATCCCCCAGCCTCCAACCTCCAGATCAGATTCCCTGCCTATTCCACATCTCCACAGGAGTATCTCAGAGGAGTCACAAACCCTGCCGAGGATGAGCAAGTCATCTCAGCCCTCAGGCCCACTGTGTTCATCTCAGCTGAATGACACATCACCATTTCTGTTGCCCAGTCACACCGGACCTACAGGTACGCCCTAAAGGCCCCACCTGCCAAACAGACCCAGAAACTGGATACTGTGACTCAGCACCATAGCACGATCACCAATATCTACTTGGTTCCTCCTTCTCACCTCAGACCATTCCTAACACAGGAGGCAAGTTCTCAGAGGGTCTAAGGCAGGTCTGGCAAGCCCTCTACTCAAAGCTCTTGACAGCTCATTTTAATCCTTCCTTACACTATCCCATCGGGTGAGCCCTGGCTCAGTCCTGACCTCATTCTCCCCCTTATTCACTCATCCAGCCACACTGTTCTCTGACCTCAGGTCTTAGCTGGTCGTCTTTGTATCTGGGGGACTTGCTGCTTCTTCACTTTCATGTGCATACTCACGGTCACACTCTGGAGGATGCTCACAAGCAGCCATTTTGAAGATAGCCCTGAGCCCACCCCAGCTACAGACTGCTGTCTGTTATCCACGGTTCTCCCCAGCCTCCACCCCTGATGTCACTCACCATTGTTGCTTAGCTTATTGCTGCCCTCACTCCCCCCTCCACAGTGCAAGATCCCCAGGGTGCAGGCTAGCCCACAGAAGGGGTGGAGGAAAGGAAGGAGCAAGCCTTGGTTTTTGCATTCCTGAGGAACATTGGTCATCGCACAAAAGATGCTCAGTTTTAAATCACAGTCAAATTTGTAAAGCCAATTGAGCCAGCCAATGAGATATGTCAGTTTGAACTTAGTCATATGTTTAGGACACTGCAACCTGGTGAGGGAATAGCCAAATGCTTGGCATCTGGGTGCCAAGCTTCAGTAGCTCACCTAATTAGAGGACCTGTCTCCTCCTTCCCTAAGGATCCATGACAGTGGCTCAGGTAGCTGAATGCCCACCTCACACAGACAAAGATGGACAGAGTTCAAGGAGGTGGTACAGTCTGGAGAACCTGGACCTCAGGCTGCACCTCAGAACCAAGCTGTCTCCTCATTTATTTTCAGTTCTTCCCATCTGCAGGCAGGGATGATGCTATGGTCTCACCTCTTGGCCACTTCATCATACAGTACATTTGATAGAGCACTTACTTAGCATGTAAGTGCTGGGCTCTATCCATAGCACTGCAGAGACTGGTATGGTGCATACCTACAATCCTAGTACTTGAGAGGTGGAGGTAGAAGGACCAGAAGGTTAAGGTCATCCTTGAATGTAGAGTGAGTTCCAAGCCAGACTGAACTACATGTGACCTATATCTCAACAAAATAAGACTCTCTCTCTCTCACTCTCTCTCTGTGTATGTATGTATATATATATTAGAGAAATAAATAAAAGGAAATGGGATTCTCACCAGCTGGAGTCTGAATTCAGGGAAAAGCCACTGATTGGTTTATCTTTAACCATGATGATTGCTTAGGCTTTCACCTCCCTGAGGACCAGCCTCCCTTTCTGGATGGCCTATTGACTTATGATCTGAAAAGCCTGACACTTAGGACACAGTTCTGACCAGTGAGTTCTCTGCAGTCATTATCCTTGACTTTGAACTCCTTCATGTAATATTGGGGCTGGCCACACGGGGACAGTGCAGGACCTCAGTGGAGAATGCAGCTCCGTTGTCCGCTACATTCACTCTCTCTCTCTCTCTCTCTCTCTCTCTCTCTCTCTCTCTCTCTCTCTCTCACACACACACACACACACACACACACACAGCCTCTGTCTCATCTGAACTAGGACTGATTAGCCAAGAAGCCTATTCATGATCCTGTATTCCGTCCATTCATACAGTCTGGCACTAATTTGGTCCTTCAGAGAATCAGAATCAGCCTGTCCCTGAAAGGATAGCCCATCAGATACCTACCGCTCTGTTGATGTGTTTCCTGACCAGAAGGTAAAGTAGAGGCAGTAAGATGTAAGCCAGCATTTCCCAAAGCTTTCCAGTCAGTAGCATCCACATGACATGGTCCTCAGCCTCCAGGTTGATCCAGCACCAGCCCACAGACACATCTGAGGCATCGTAGCCTATTTTCTTTAGAGAGACGGCTGCCACTGTGATAGCCAATGGGACACCCCAGCTGAAGAATAACATGAAAAGCAAGGTGCTGAGGTTAGCCCATAACACCCTGCAATGTTGTCATAGGCAAAAATGACTGACTGGGACCTCATTGCATAGAACAATGCTCCTCAAACGAGCATCAGATGGTATATTTCTGTAAGTCAAGTGAGGGCAGGGAAGTCCTAGGAAAGCCTGCTGTAATTTAGAATATCAGGACTTTGTGGCTTGGTCGGGAGACTGATTGACTGGCATGAATGAAGCCCTGGGTTCAATTTCTAGCACTACAGAGACTAGGTATGTAGTATGTGCCTGTAACCTCAGTGCTAGGGAGGTCAACCTGGACTACACAGTAAGATGCTAGCCTGGGCATCTCAAAACAATCAAATGACACAACTCTGTGGTCAAGATCATTGGCTGCTCTTCCAGAAGACCCAGGTTTGATTCTAAGCACCCAAATGGCAATTCACAACCATCCGGGGCCAAGGGCACCTGCCTACTCATAACTGTGATCTCCCAGACACCCAGAGAATCCACTCCCAACTCCTGTACCCCAAGCTCCCCCAGGTTGCCGGGGACTGACTGAGGTTGTGAGGATTGTGCAGACTGCTAACCCCAGTTTCAGGGTGTCCAGTGCCCTCTTCTGGCATACACACGGTAAGCAGACATACATGAAGGCAAAACACTCATACTGAAAAATAAAATAATGAAAAAATAAAGGTTTAGTATAGCTGGATCTGGCCCAATAGAGGCATGGCTTCTTGGCTGGATATGTGATCTCTTAAAACTGAGGAGGGAGTGCCCACTTGCTCTCTCCTGAGGTGGTTGGAGACCAGGCTAGTAAGGCCCCCCCACACACACCCCGGGCAGGATGGAGGACATGATGGCTGTTTACTTTGCTCTGTATTCATGAGTGTATTTCTCCCCATTCTGTATCTTAATAAATCCTTGATCCCCATTAACAGACTCTTGTGGGTTTGAATTACAGTTCGGTGCCCCTCAGAGAGGGGTGTGGCCAGACATCCTGTTCTTACATGCCTGGCTTCTCTCTCTACACCCAGAGGGGCGTGGGCACCAGTATGCAAGTCTAGGCTCCAACACTCACAGCCTCAGTCAGTGCCCTGGCAATTTGGGGGAGTTTGGAGTTGCAGGGGTTGGGAGATTCAGGGTCTAGAATCATGGGCTGCATGTAGACAAATCTCCTGTGCCCTGAGGCCTCCTTTCTTATGTGGAGGGAGTGTAGCCTGGGAAGGGTCACAATGACCCTCTAGAACATCTGGTCAGGTGGCACACCACTGAAGACACTGTCCTACTCTGCCATTTGGAGAATGGCAACCACAACATGACTGGAATTGGGCCCAAGGCCGAAGGCCCCTTTCCAAGAATTCCTGCCCAGTCTCCTTCCAGAACAACTCATCAGGAGGACACATCTTACAGAGGTGACTCAAGGACTCAAAGCTCCCACTTTGATGCAATGGGATGGGTCCAAATTATCACTCTGTTGCCACTGAGGCAAGTTGCTTAGCTTTGGCACGCCAGTGGTCCCACAGGGTGGGGGAGTTGATGGCACCATCTGAGGATAAACAAGTGAGTATTCATGCAGCTCACACAAGCCTAGGCAGCCACACATGTGCCAGCCGCCTTGAAGCCTGTGATTAGACACAGGCATGGCAGTGCATGCCTGTAATCCCAGCACTTGGAAGGCAGACACTCTGGAGGCCAGCCTGGGCTCTACAGGCAAGACCTCATTTTGCGTAATGTTTCAATGTCCATCAGAAGAATGCAGGTGGGTATGCACAGGGTGAGCACATGTACAAACATGCATTTATCACTGAAAGAAGGAACATATAACTCTAGCTAAAATTCCTTGGGGGTAGGAGGATGTAAGCAATGTCTACCCCTTCCCCTAAGGTCTCAAATTGAGACATGATTCTGCTAAGACGTCTTCTGGAGAACCAGTGAACTTATTGAGGCTTTCTTACAGATCATAGGTGAGGGGTTACTTAGAGGGGTGCGGGTGCTCCTCTCTAAAAAGCTGCATCATAAAGCCAGCAGGGATGAAGACTTCCCATGGCCATCTAAATGGAGAGTCCCTTACGCTAGCCCCTCCCCAAGGACATGTCCAAGTAGGGCAGAGGTGACAGGAAGTGCCTGGACACTTAGGTGAGAGCCTTGTGACCTCTCTGCTCTCTCATGAGGAAATGCTAACAGTCAGCAGGTCCAGCTTGGATAAATAGGCTCATAGGACAATCAAAACAACAGCCTATAAATGATACTAAAGTACACAGTATTGGGCTGCTGGGTGGTTTAAAGGCACTTACCACTAAGTGTGATAACCTGGGTTGCATCAGGTGGTGGAAGGACAGACTGACTCCCAGGAGTTGTCCTCTGACCTCCATGTATGTACCATGGCACTTCTGTACCCACCCCTCAAAAATAAATGTAATTTTAAAAGACACACTCGCACAAACACATGCTTCTGTACTGAGTAGAGATCAAGCCCATACAGTCAATGAATTCTTTAGGGTTGCTTCTGCTGGGCCCCGGCTATGCCCACCCATCCATGCTCAGGAATTAAGAATGATCCCATCACACAAAGTGGCCTCATAACCTTGCTTTTCTGTAACACCTACGAATAAAGTGAAAGTTGGCCTGTAACCCCAGCACCAGGGAGGCTGAGGCCAGCCTGGGCTACATAGTGGACTGTATTTGAAGAAACAGAGTAACTTCACCCCACCAAGGCTCAGGGACTTCTTTGCTTAACGAGGCAGTAGTGTTCCCATGATGCTCGAGTGTGTTCTCATTCTTCTCACCACTGCCCTGCCTAATACTCTGCTTCCTGCCTGCCCCAACTCGGTCACCTTCTCTGCTTCAGTTCAGGGCTAACAACACTTTTAAGCTTTATGTTTTACAGACTTACTTATTTCATAAATATGGGCATTTTGCCTGCATGTATGTATGTATACTACATACATGCATGTATGTATATTAAAGGAGGCCAGAAGAAAGTGCCATATCCTCCAGAACTAGAGTTTCAGGCAACTGTGGGTGCTGGGAACCAAACCCAGGTCCTCTGCAAGAACAGTTAGTATCCTTAAACCACTGAATCATCTCTTCAGCCTGCCTCTGCTCCACAGTTCTCTGTAGTATTATAGTTATCGCCATCATTTAAATTTTTTTTTGATTTAGTGTCTCATGTAGACCAGGCAGGACTGGATGAAGCCTTGCTTCTGCAAACATCTGATTTTGAAGCAGGAGGGCCTCCCAGATTAGGGTTTGTCTAGCTGGAGGAAGGCTATCACATCACATCCAGGGTAGACCTTTCACCAACCGCACCTCCTGTAGTGCCTGGGCTCCTGCTTTTTGTTTGTCTAGAACTCAAGGTCAAGTTTTGCACTGGCTTCCTCCTTTCTTCTCGGGCAGTTAGGGACTTAACAGCGTTCCATTCCAGATCTGTGTCGTGAATCCCTAACCGTCAGAACCTGAGAATATGACTGTTTGGAAATAAGGTCCTTCAAGAATTAACTAAGGTGGATGCCAGAGTGGGTCCACATCCAAGAGTGCTGTATCTTATAGGAACAGATTTTGACACTGACAAGCACAGGGGCGTCCTTGTGAGGATGCTGGGGAGAGAACACCATCTATGAGCCAAGGGGAAATCTCCTGGCCACACCCTCAACTAGCAGCTCCAGAGCCACGAGGGAAGGAATTCAAGCTGTCCAGGCTGCCGGGTGCAGTTGGTACACCATGCAGAACAAAGAAATGAGTTCTGGGAGGTATCACTACCTCAGCCCCGGGGACCTGGGCTCCTGAGTCAAAGGGGTAAAGAAGAAGAAGGCTTTAGGGAGGAGAAAACAGAAACATTGCTACTTGCTTTCTTCACTCAAGTCCTTCTGGGGACTCTTTACCATTCTAGTTTTAAATCCCCAGGGAAGTAAAAGTGAAAGCAGTCGCACAGGAAAGAGGCAAGCCACCCACCCCCATACTAGGAATCCCCTGGCATCCATATGATGGCTAGGCAGGTGGCTGTCCTCAGAATAGCAGTGTGCTGGATGCCCGCTGGAACCAGGCCCCCTGGGGATCCTAGCTCTGACCATCTGGGGAAGTTCTGTTACAGAGTGGGGACATTTTTCTGTAAGAACATCCCTCCTCCTCTTCCTCCCCCCCCTCCTCTTCCTCCTCAGAGTCCAACAGAAAAGCTGCCCACTGCTTTCCGAATTTGAATCTCTGGCCCAGGCCCCATCACACTCCACTAAGAGCCCAGGTTGTAAGTGGGCTCCAGGCATCATTTATGGCATCAGCTACTCTCATAACCAGATTCCTCAGTTTCTCCTGATCTTTGGAGGTCAGCGATTGCTGGGTAGGAAACAAAGTGGGGTGTGTGTGTGTGTGTGTGTGTGTGTGTGTGTGTGTGTCTTCCTTCTCTTCTGTGAGCCAAATGGCAATTCCTGGTTTAAGGACCTGGTGGCTATGAAAAGCCTTAAAATGTTAACAGAATTGGGGGTGGGGGCGGGAATAGGGGAAACTCGCTGGCAACAATGTTCCAGTTTAGAAACCTCTGGGGAGGAGCCAGAGGGAAACCCAGTTGAAGAGAGGCGGCTTCCCAGGACAATGGCTTCCTTATTGTCCCTCTCATGGGGCAGAGCTGGGACGTGGGAGAGGCTCAGGGGGTCAGCCTCTAGGAAGGCCATCGTGAGGTCATTCTGTGGCTTCGGCTGCCTGCCGGAGGGGGAGGTGCACAACCTACCTGATGACAGGACACTATAGCCACCTGGGGAAAGATAAACAGTTTGACTCTGCTCTTGGAAAGATCAAGGGTAACCTCTGGTGCTGTCCCTGGGGCCCTTGCCCTGGGTTTCCCAATGCTAAGGTTTTATCATACAACTTTGGGGAAAACATTGAGCAGAATAAACACAAACCAGCTCCAATTTGGGGAGCAATGATGCCCTGGTGAGCTGTTAAGAGGCTGCCGGTCCAGTGGTAGATCAGAGCTGCCCCTGTAGATGTACAGGGAATCATAGGAGCCTTACTTCCTTTCCAGTACCTTCCCTAAACAGCTAACCCTCTAGCATGCAGCAGCCCCAAGATGAGGTGAAACAATGGGACCATCTTCCCCAGTCATCGCCTCTCTGGTTCTTTCACATAATGGCTAAACTCAGAGACTGCTGCGCTCTAAGCAGAGATTCCCCACTCTAAAGTCTATAGAGGAGTTTCCTTTGTCCTGTGGACTGCTGTTGGGTTGCCTCTGCCAGCCTCCCACCCCTGTTGTGAATGGCTGGTGGTACTAAATAATGTTTCACCTGCTGTGCATCTCTTTCAACATCTCTGCCAAGCCTGGAAAGAATCTTTGTTGTGTAAAATACTTAAAGATGAGCAGGGCCTGATGGCACATGACTTAAAACCCAGCACTTTATAGGCAAAGGCAAGAGGCAGGCTAGCTTGATCTACATAGTGAGCTCCAGGCCAGCCAGAACTACCTAGTGAGACCTGTCTCTCAACAAACAAATAAATAAACAAAATATGCCCAAGAAAGAAAAATGGAGCCTACACTTCCCTTATCAGCTCTAAATGCTCCGGGTCTATAGACCCTACAACAACCACTGAGCAAGAGGTGGGGAAGAGAAACCTATCCTTGCTTCAAAGCCAGTCTGCTGGGACACACAGTGAGTTCAAGGCCAGCCTGGGCTACAGCGTGAGACCTTGCCTAAAACAAATGCCAAGGTGGGCATCCAGCTCTGCCCCTTCAGTTTGTGGCAAGCACCCTGCTTCTGTCTCTGGAGTGCTGGGATGTCAGTCACATAGTACTACGCTTGGCTAGACCCTCCCTTTGTTCCCCCTTTCAATATGGTGGGACTTCCCACTCCCCACACAGCAGAGTCTATGGTCAGCCTGGGTTAGAAGACTCTTTCTTCTTCCGTAAACCAGAGGGCATTCCAGAGGTGGGTGAGAGAGAAGCAATACAGCATTGTCTCGTTCAGTCTCACCTCCAGAAGCCAGCCCAGTCAAGACCCTTACCTCTGACTGTTAGAGACAACACCCTACATTCCACCCCTAGTCACGGGACTCTAGAACTGATCTGGCAGAACAGGGACAGGGGTGAGGAGTGGCTAGCCAGCCCCTGCTGAATCTGGAGCCATTGTGCAAGGGGAGGGTAGAGACAGGGTTATCTTAGTTGCCATAAAGGAAGGGTGGGAAATGACCCATTCAGGTGACTCCAGCCCTGGGCTCAGGAGGGCACCGTAAACAAGGGGCCACAGAGGCACATTCACACAGATGTACTAAAGGAATTACCAAAGCAGGACCAAAGCTGGAGAGATGGCCCGGGGTAAAGAGCACTGGCTGCTCTTCTGGACAACCAGGGTTCAATTCCCAGCTCCCACATAGTGGCTCCCAGCCTGCTGTAACTCCAGTCCCAGGAGAGCCAACACCCTCTTCTGGCTTCCTTAGGTACTGCATTCATATGGTATAGACATACATCCAGACAAAACACACACAGAGAGAGTACTACTGGCAGATGTGACCTTAACCCTGTCAATGCTCAAGAACTTCTGAAACTGGTTGGAGTGCAGAACTTGAAACCCAGTGAGGAGGCACCAAGCATACACAAACTGAGGAACTTCCCACAAATCACCATGCTGGACTCTGCTCAGTACCAAAGTTATGAACCAGGTATAGTGACACATGTCTGTAACCTCAGCACACAGGAGACTGAGACAAAGGGTTTGGCCCGAATTTGAAGCTAACCTGGGCTACAAGTTGAATTCCAGGCCAGCCTAGACTACACACTAAGGCCCCATCTGAACAAATATAAATAGGAGCTGGGGCAGTGCTCAGCTGGTAGAGCCCTTGCCCGGGTCTGATCTCAGCACTGCACAGAACGGGTACAGCAGCATGCATACTAATCACAGCACTAGGGAAGAGGGGACAGAAGGACCAAACTCAGAAACAGAAACAGTAATAAATGAACAAAATAGTCAATTCGGGGCTAGCAAGATGGGCCAAAGGTGCTCGATGCCCAAGCCTGGAGATTCAGTCCCGTGAATCCGCACAAAGCAGGAATCAAGAGCTAAGTTCACAAAGTTGTCTTTTGACCTCCGCACACAGGTGTCACATCACATGTACAACAATATTAAGTAAAATAAAATTAAAGTCAGTGTTATAAGAAAGACTGATGGGGAAATGGAAGATTTGCTAAGGGATAAAAAGTGTGAAAAGCAGGTCAACACATAATTCAGAATTTTCCCCAGAGACACTTTTAAATCACAGACAAAAGTTCAAGGAAGTTCACCAATTAGGTGACACTATTATCCTGAGAGTTATGTGATCATATATGTACTTCTTCAGGAAAGCCACATACATAAGCATACATTCATGAGGTGGCATCATGTCTATTCAGAAGAATAATGAGGCTGGAGAGATGGCTCAGTGGTTGAGAGCTCTGGCTGCTCTTCCAGAGATCTTGAGTCCAATTCCCAGCAACCACTTGGTAGTTCACAATCATCTAAAGTGGGATCTGATGCCCTCTTCTGGCATAAAATTGTACATGCAGATACAGCACTCATTCATTAAAAAAAAAAATAAATAGAAAAATAACAAGATAAAACACTAACAGTTGGGAAATCTGCAAAGTATAAATTTTGTTAAAGCCATGTAGAATCATAAAGAGCACAGACTCTGAGTCAGAATTAGCGTCTCCCCTTAAGCCCCCGACTTCCTAGCTCTGTGGCCTGAGCTGTTTTCTGAGTGGTGGGTAACTGTTCACTCCAGTGGCTGGACTACTGGTGACTTATGATCTAATAATGTAAAACCTTCAGGAGCCAAATGACGGGGTCTCGCTGTCCTCCTGCAGTCAGGGAGAAAGGCCACTGGAAATGGGACCCAGAAAGGCTCTGGGGCCACATGGTTGCTTTCCTGGAAATTTGTGTATGCACAGGAGTCTCTGGAATTCTGTGTTTCATGCCTGTAGTAGCTGCTTTTAGAGATGGGATTTCTCAGATCTGGGGAGGCAGTCCTGGCTTCAATCCCCAGCACTTCCAGAAAACAAGCAAAAAAGATTTCCTTTCCATGTCATATTCTATTATAGCATTAAGAACATAATTTAGAGCACCGGCCAGGGGCATTTAATAGCTGTCTGGCATTTTGGATAGGAAGGAGAGGAAGTCTCTTTACTTACTGTTTCCTCTATTGTTGGACATTGAAATTAGTTCTGATTCTCACTATGGCAACAGCACCTCAGGAAGTCCTGAGTCCACACAGCTTTGTGTGGGCTTTGCATTTTCTTAGACTAGGTTCCAGCCAATAAGATTATTGGATTGGAAGGTATGAACCAAGGGCTTCCTACAAGGATTACTCCGGTTTACAAAACCAAGGGAGTAGGATATTTCAGCTTCTTTTAATTTAATGAGAAAATGCTGATTCATTATTTGATCAATTCCCAGTAAATTTTTTTGGAGGGGTAGAGATGGGGGGTAGGGGGGACAGGGTCTCATGCAGTCCAGGCTAGTAGGTTGAGTTGGAATTTAAATAAGAGCTAAAGCAGATTCTGAACCTCTGATTCTCCTGCCTCTACCTCCCCTGGGATTATAGGGATGTGCCATCAACCCCTATTGTTCTTAAGAATTCTTTACAGAGATAGCCACTATTTGTGCTGCTAACATTTTAAAATCCTTTCCAAGGCTGTAAGGGCTGAAAAAGAGGCTTGATTTTTAGTAGCCATTTGAAATGTGCATCATCGATAGGTGTGGTAGCACACACCTTTAATCTCATCACTCTTGGGAGGAGGCGATTCCAGGCCAGTCTGGGCTACATAGGGACATCTTGTCTAATATCTAGGGAAACAAACACACAGTGGGTAGTCAGTAGTGTCCAGGGAGGAGATTTCCCACACCATCAGATCCATGGGCAGCAATAACCTCATATTCCAAGGCTATAGAGTAGAGAGGCCTTAGCAAGCAGTGTGGGAGGATCTGGGTCATAAATGAACCAGTTGGGCAGGTTCTAGCAAGTCTCTTTGAACACATCCTTCCCTAGAAAGACTTCCTTAAGCATCACAGAACCTTCCCAGAGGGTCCCTGATAAGAACTGAGCAGAGCATTCTCAACTCAGGTTGGCTACAAGAATCATCTTCTATAAGGGTGGACAGAAGGCTGTTTTCCCTTAAAAAATAGACTGTATTCATCGGCTTCTAAAGGATTGCTGAGGCCAAGAGGAGAAGGTCTTGCAAAGAAAAGTCCAGCCTTGGGCCCTCTTTCAAGTGTCAACAACCATCTGTGTTCAGACTCCACCCCTGCCACGGAAGACTCCTGTCTCTGACACAGTTGGTGTCTGGTGCATGTTGGAGGTGGAGAGACGCTGTCATAGCCCAAAGGTTTGTTTGAGCAGCTGAGCAGTGGGCTCTTCCGTTTTTGGGGGACTAGCCGGTCTCCCTCCAACAGCTACAAGAGCGGAAGGTCAAGTGACTCTTCCCAGCTTGTCTCAGCGTGTGACAACCAGGTGACCTGTCTCTACCAAAGTGCTGACTACCCTCTCAGCCCTTGGAAAGCACTCAAGGTTTTTAGAAAGGACCTATAATTAGGGCAGACTCCAGGGCCCTCAGCTGAGGCACAGAGACAAGAAAACAGCTTTAGGATTCTTGCTTTGGGATCATCGCAGGACACTGTGAACTCTGAAACGATACAGGTGAGGCTGGCCTCTGGGTATAGTTTTCTTGCTGTCAAGCAGGGCAGGGCAGTGCAGGACAGGCCAAGGCCTTGGTGTCCCCACTCTCAGAGGCACCAGGTGGCTGACAGCTGATCCTGACCAGACCTTTGCCACTGACTTCGGTTTTGAAGATACTGAATGGCAGTCAAGACCTCCTAGGAGGAGAAGCTGGGGAGCAGGCTTGGTGGTTAAAAGCACTTGTTGCTCTTGTAGAGGACCTGAGTTCAATTCCCAGCACCCACATAATGGTTCACAACTACCTCTAACTCCAGTTCAGTGGGTGGGGTGGTCTGATGCCCTAATGCCCAGTTCTGACCTTCAAAGGCACCAAGTACACATACATACATGTGATGCAATACACACATGCAGTCAATTCTCACACATAAAATTAATACATCTTTAAAAAAAAAACTTAAAAGAAAATTTCTGGTGACTGGGGCTCGAAGTCTATAAATGGCATGAGAAACTTAGAAAGCATACCTTTGTGTGTTTTATAGTTGAGACACTGTGACCTGGGATACCCCACACCCACAGTGGTATAGAAGTGGAATAGAGCACTTCTGCCAGGACAGCCACCTAACTCATTTCCCAGCCTGCAGGTCAGAGCTGCTCTCCATGGGCAGCAGAGACTGCCAGATCACAGAAGTAGGAGGCAAAAGACAGTGTCGTCATCTCCAGTTTCTTTCTGAATGGCAGGGCTCACCCCTGTGGGCAAGCTCTGCACCCACCCCTACCTTGCCTGAGGGTTCCAGCTGGGTCAGACACTGACCACCCTTTTCAGAGATGCTCAGACAGGCTGACTCCAATCTCTTGGGCAAGCCAGGCATCCTTCCATGGTTCAGGGATGCCCGAGGGCATGACTGCCAGTAGAACACGCCACCTTGCCACCTAGATGGAGGACGCACGAGTGCCACAGTGCAGCAGGCAAGACCAGGGACCAGTAAGCCTGGGTCTGGGGTCTGGAGGGAAAAACAGCGTCTTCTACTCACCTGATGAGGTGAAAAGCCCAGAGTAGGTGGTCCGTGCTGGGCCCGCGCGCAGCTCGGACGATGCTAAGGTACAGGTAGAGGGCGATGGCCACTGTCCAGAAGAAGGAGCTGGTGTTGGCGAAAGTAGAGAGTGCACCCTGAAGCACACAGTCCCACGAAGAGCCCGAAAAGTCCTGCAGCACCCCGTAGAAGTACGAAGCAGCCGAAAGCAGGTCCGCTAGCGACAGGAAGAGTAGCAGGCGCCGCGCCCGGCTACGCAGGTCAGGCCACAGGGCGTGGGTGGCCACCAGGAGGCCCGAGCCCAGCGCTGACAGCACGCACGACAGCAACACCACGACGCGCTCCCACGGCAGCAGCTCGGTGGGAGGCGCGGGTGAGGGCATGGCCGGCTGGGGTCCAAGGGCAGACGGCCAGGGCGCACAGGTCCAAAGGTGCCGAGAGGTTGAGGTCAAGCCGAGCCCGCGGTCGCCTGTGTCTGGGCATCTAGGTGCCCAGGGTTCGCGTCCCCACGGGGCGCGCCTGCGTTCCAGCCCCGCCCAGTCTATCTACTATGCAACTACCAGTCTCATCCCGATGCCCTCATGCCCTGCCCCTGAGCTCTCTAATCCCGCCCCTGAGCTCTCCCCGTTCCACCCCTGCTCCCCCATGTCCCTCCCTAAACTCCCTAATCCTCACCCCTGCGCTCTCCAAGCCTGGTATCCCTGTGTCTGCCTCCCTCTCCCTGCTCTTGTCTCAGCGCTGTCCACACTCCACCCTGGTAGCCTCGGCACCCAGCCTCTGCGTTCTCCTTGCCCCAAATCAACCCCTAAACCTTGCTCCTAAATTCTCCATTTCTCACACCCCAGCTCCAGAGCCCAGTTCCCAGGTCCTGCCCCTGCCCCGCCCCGCCCCGCCCCCAGCACTCCCGCCCCGCCTCTGT
>PVIH01024834.1:11240-22002 GCA_004025045.1 Sigmodon hispidus | reverse complement strand
AGAAAAAATGATATCCTAAAATTCACAGGCAAATGGATGGATTTGGAGAATATCCTCCTGAGCGAAGTCTCACAAACTCAGAGAGATAAGCAGGGGATGTACTCACTCACTAGTGGTCTCTAAACAAACAAACAAGAAAAAAAGCCAAACATGCCCAAGCGGCAAACCACAACCACCGAACAGCTTGGGATCAGAAACATCCTGGACTGACCCTTCAAACCCCAGTCCAACTATAGGAACACCTGACCCACTCTTGAGGGAGGGGGGGAAAGAACTGGATTTGGCCAGAAGTGGAGACTGATCTAAGCATTATTGGGTCAGTGGGACCATAGGACTGTCTGCTCCCTGCCCAGGGAGGGATTGGGGAGTTGCAGAGAAGAAAAATGACCAGATGTGTTGGGAGGGGGAAGAGACCTTGAATAAGAATATACAGGTATGGAAAAAAAATTCAGAGGGAAAGATGAACACAGAGAAAATATATGTGTAGCAATCTTATTTATATTTCCACCCTTGATAAGCCATGCTTATGATTCTTCTCCTCTGTATAGTTATTGTTAACTCTTCCACATTTTAAATTCTTTTTACTGTGTTTTTTTTTGATAAATACAAAATAAAGAAGGAAAAAAGAAGAAGATTTCAATACTGAAAACTTATATCCCTAATAAAAGATCACCTAACTATCCAGGTATTAACCAAAAAACCTTTGAATTCCAGATCTTAGACAAAGAGGCCCAAAATATTCAATGGAAAAAACATACTATCTTTAACAAATGGTGTTGGCATAGCTGTTTGGTTGTATGTAGAAAAATTCAAATAGTTCCAAGCCTATCACCCTGCTCAAAACACAAATCCAAGTGGATCAAAGACCTCAACATAAACCTGAACTTGATAGGAAAGTCAGAGGAAAATACCCTTCTACTAATCGGCACAAGAAACCGCTTCCTAAATATAACACCAGCTGCACAGACACTAAGATCAATAATCAATAAATGGGACCTCCTGAAACTGAGAAGCTTCTGTAAAGTCAAGGACACTGTCAATAGGACAAAACTGTAGCCTACAGAAAGGGAAAAGATTTTTACCAACCCTACAAGTGATAGAGAACTGATCTCTAAAATATACTAAGAACTCAAGAAACTAGTGTCCACATCCTTGAATAACCCAATCAAAAAATGGAGTTCAGAACTTAAAGGGGAATTATCATCAGAAGAATTACAAATAGCACAAAGGCACTTGAAAAAGTGCTCAACTTCTTTAGCCACCAGAAAAATGCAAATCAAAACAACTTTGAGATACCAAATGACACCTGTCAGATTGTCTAAGATAAAAGACACAAATGACAGCCTATGCTGGAGAGGTTTCAGAGCAAATGGAACACTCCTCTATTGTTGGTACTAGTGTAAGATGATTCACCTACTATGGAATTCAGTATGGCAGTTTCTTAGAAAATTGGGAACCAATCTCCCTAAGGATCCAGCAATACCACTTCTGGGCGTATACCCTAAAGAAGCACATTCACACTTCAAAGGCATTAGCTCAACTATGGTCATAGCAGCATTATTCATAATAGCAAGAACCTGGATACAAACTAGATGCAATGCAACTGAAGAATTGATTAACAAACTGTGGTACATCTACACAATGGAGTAATATACAGCATTAAGAAAAATGATAATCCTAAAATTTGCAAGGAAATGATTGGATTTGGAGAATATCCTCCTGAGCAATGTATCTCAATCCCAGAAAGTTCAGCAGGGAATGTACTCACTCATTAGTGGACTCTAAACAAAAATCAAAAATCAAATCATGTTCGAGCTTCAAACTTGAACCACTGACCAGGTTGGGATCTGAAAATCTGAAATACCTTTACTGAAACCTTGCATCCCACTATTTGTAGAGGAGCACCTGTCTCAGTCTCAATGATGGGCAGAGAAAACTGGATCTGCCAGGAGTGGAAGCTAAATGATCAATATTGGGACTTTGGGACCTCCTGCCCATGCTGGGGAGATTGGGAGATATGAAGAATAGAGTGAGACCTGAGGGGGTGGCAGGGGTAAGGGACGCTGAATAAGGATATGCATGGATAGTAAATGTGACTTTATTCATAAAAAACAAATACAAAAGAAACAAAACCATTTTTTTCTAAATGTAATCATTACATTGATTAAGGATGTGAAGGTAAACTGTTCTTAACATATCAGAAAAAGAAGTAGCATGCACCAAAAAAATGGTGGTTATGCTTCCTTAAGTAAACATACAGAGAAGCCTACATAGTAAGAAGTGGTCAAGAGGACATGCTTGAACAACAGGAACCCTTTGTCTTGAGGTGAAGGTCACCATAGAGAGGAAGAAATTGTAGGGATATTTTGATGCCTTGATAATGTAAATCAAGTGAAGGAAGGAGAAAAACTTAAACCAACCTGTAAGTAAGGACCCAGAGAACATCTATCACTTCTTTAGGATTAGACACTTGAGATATTGTGTCCCTTATTCCTCTGAATAATATTTGTACTATTATGAGTCCCAGGGTTGGAGATATTTTTAAAATTATGAACCAGCAATAGTGTGCTATCTCTGATTATCACCCACACTATAAATGCTGTGTTTGACTTGTTCATGGTGATTTGTGGTTTAGAAGAATATTTATGGTCAGTGTGCCTCATATTTTTTTATGAGATTTCCTTGACGTTATAAAATGTTAGGCAAAAAGATCACATGAATAATTGCACATTTCTCATAGTATATTAGAGAATTTGCATGATATGCCTTACTTAATATGCTTTGTCTGTAGTTACCTCAGAGATATTTCGTGTACACATTCTGTGGTGATTTATGTGTTCTCTTCTACATACAATTATCAAGAAGAAAGTCACTAGGAAAACAACTCTTAGAAAAAATATGTTCAGGACAAAGCTGCACATTGTTTATAATTTTCTTCTATTTTAAAGGTGAATCCTAACACTTAAGTGCTTCTTCAGTTATTCATTTACTTTTGTATAGTGAACACTTGGAAACTCAGTAAATAGTAGTGTTACACTCAGAGTACCTTTGCATGTTTCTATTGTTGTTAGAATTTTTGTAAATGTAGCACAAGCTATGATCATCTTGGTAGAAGGAACACTACCTGAAATACACTGCTTTCACCTGGTTGGTCTGCACAAAGCCTCTAATGGCATCTTTACTTCCTTGGAATGGCATGATTATTTAATTAATGAGGAAGAGCTAGAGAATATTTCTTTCAAATGAGGGAAAGGTGAATTTATTGCAGAGGACACTTATGAAGATGGAGACAGAGTGAAGCTTATCCAGAAGAACGTATGAATCATTAAGTTCTACTCCTTCTCTCTTTCTCTTAGTCCCTGTGGCCCATCCTGGCTGCTCCCTGTCTCACGCTCCTTCTAACTCTCCCTTTCTCGCCTCCTCCCTGATCCCTAACAAACTTTCTGCTTCATTATTTCCCTCTTCCTCCTCCTCTCTCTTGCTCCCACATCTTTTTGTCCATCACTTTCCTCGTTTATTGTTCTGGATGTGGAGAGCGAGTTGGTGATGTAAAATGTGCATCATTATTATGAGTACCTTGTATGTATAAGACAGAACTACACTCTACCGCAACCTCCATCTACTCTGGTGTCTCCTGCTATTTGGGGGGGGGGGGGTTTCAGCAGGTACATATTGTACATGTAATGCACATTTGTACATCATGTATTTATTTGGGAATGATTATAAAATACTTATTTATTCTGAGTATTATGGCAGTCATGAATCCCTGCTTTAATGTCACATACTTTAGAGTTTTCTCTTACCAATGCTGAGAGCAGTACTAATTTTTGAATTCACATATAAAAGATATTTAAATATATTATCCTTAGTGAAACAAGCAGTCATAGATATACTCTTAGCATCATTAACTTTGTTTTATAAATTTTATCGATACCTGTGTTCTAATTTTTAAATGAACATTGAAAATGAATTAATTTTAAGTCATGGTTATTTCAGTAGAAAACACTGAGTTTCTCAGATGGGTAAGGCATGTGCAGCTCCTTCTATTCACATGGTGGACCATTTATCTCACTGACTTTTGTTTTGTACAGGGAATCAGCTATTTTGATATCACGTGTATAAGAATCGTGGAAGATTAAGAGTCAACCATCTCATTGTATTCCTCCACATTCTCTTGCACATATGCTGTTTTAAATCATTCTTCAATAATTTTTGAGTCTTTGTAGAAAGGATATGGAGGGGTATAGATTGGGGTATGTAATTTTATTTTCTGTGCATAAGTACTTACACAGGCAACAGTAAAGGGCATCAGGTTCTTGTGTCTCTGACTATGCCTTGTTTCTTTTTTGGTATTAAATTAAATGTTACACAATGCTCTCAGAAATGTAAATATGAATACTCTGCTGTAAGTGTAAGACTTCATAATTTTTCATTTCTTTGGTTTTTTGGGATCTGATTCTAGTTCTAATCTAAAATGACTTCTTCCCTTTTTGATGTTTCACATTTGTTCAGATAAGTGTGTTATATGTTATAAAAAGCTATTCATATGAAGGTTGTAGAGATAGCACTTTGGTGTAAGTTCTAGTCACACAAAAATCTTTGAGTGGAATATATACTCCTAGTTCTTCATAATTACAAAAATATGGATGTGTCCTATAACAAGTAGTCCTAAATTTAGATATGGAGGAAGAATTATAAGTGCAGAATACTGGCAAATCTGTCTAGCCAGGTAGTGATAAGCAGAACTAGTGGTAGATTTCTTTCTCAAAAATAAGTTGTTGGTTAGTAGAGAAAAGTATCTCATATCAACATTAAAAGAAATACAAACACAAAGATAAAGAAAGAGATAGGCAGAAAGAAAATTACAACACAATATAAAAAACATTGCAATGAAAAAGCAGAAATTTAGTAAACATTTGAACACCTTAGCATTACTAAACACTATATCTTAAAGGAGAATCCCTGAGTGTGACATGGAGAAGTGGCCAACACAGAGATGTATATATATCCATATCCCTTAATGCCTCTGCTAACAGGCTCTTCCTGCATGACACTGATGTGCTCTCAGCGCCCCCTGCTGGTACTGAGCACTCTACTGTGAGGTTTGTGTCTGAGCTCACAGTAACTTTGTATCACTGTGTTTCTGGTACAGTAATACATGGCTGTGTCCTCAGACTTCAGATTGCTCATTTGCAGGTACAGGGTGCTCTTGGCATTGTCTCTGGAGATGGTGAATCGATCCTTCACGGCATCGGCATAGCGGATATTCTTACTAGTTTGACTAACATAAGCGACCCACTCCAGCCCCTTTCCTGGAGCCTGTCGGACCCAGTGCATGACATAGTCACTGAAGGTGAATCCAGAGGCTGCACAGGAGAGTTTCAGGGACTTCCCAGGCTGCACTAAGTCTCCCCCAGACTCTACCAGCTTCACCTCACACTGGACACCTGCAAACACAAAGAATGTTGGTTAAAGAACTTTCACAGAGGCCAAATATTCTCTTTCTCATGACCACACAACATTTTCATTATAAAAAAATCACCTTTTAAAATAACAGCAAGAAAAAACAAACTGAGCCTCAAATCCATAGTAAGTGGTTTTGTGTTCAGTGCTGATCACTGAGCAGGAAGACTTATATATTCAGTTCTGAAGTCCTCTGTCACACCTGCATGGTAAGGGCAGGGCTGCTTTTCATGGACTCAGAGAAATGTTATTTGCATGTCATCATGCTATATCAAGCTCTAAAGTAAGACCCAGAGAGAAGGCAGTGCTCAGAAAAAAAAATAAGACATGGAATGCAGTATGGTGTTTTCTCAGAAAACTGGGTATCAATCTCCCCAAGGACCCAGCAATACCACTACTGGGCTTCTACCCTAAGATGCACATTTGCACCTCAAAAGCATTAGCTCAGCTATGTTCATAGCAGCATTATTTGTAATAGCAAGAACCTGGAAACAGCCTAGATGCCCCTTAACTTAAGAATGGATCAACAGACTCTGGTACATTTACACAATGGAGTACTACTCAGCAGTAAAAAACTGATATCCTAAAATATACAGGCTAATAGATGGATCTGGAGAAGATCCTCATGACCAAAGTACCACAAACACAGAAAGTTAAGCAGCTGATGTACTCACTCATTAATGGACTTTAAACAAAAAGCAAATCACACCCAAGCTGCAAACTACAACCACTGAACAGCTTGGAATCTGAAGCACCTTGGATTGGAAACTTGGGGCCCATTCCCTCCAGAGGAACATCTAACCTAGTCTTGATCTTAGGATGAGAAAAATCAGCCTTGCCTGGAGTGGATGCTGAACTAAGCCACCTTGGGAACTTGGAACCTCCTGCCTCTGCTTGGGAGGAGATAAGGAGATGGGGAGAAGAGAGCGTGAATGGGAGGTGTGAGAGGGAAAAAGGAGTTTAAACAAGAAGATACATGGATTAAAAAGTGAAATTTTATTCAAAAATCAAGAAATAAAAAAGAAATGGAAGTCACTAATGACAGATATAGAAATTTGAACAGTATTGTAGTCATGTGTGCACTGTTATCCTATTAACAATTCAATACAATCCATTTAGAATATGTTTCGTGTGCTCAGAACATGTTTCCACACTATCATTTCTCATTAGTACATATGTGAAATTAAATATTTACTACCTGTGGCAGGCTGCACTTATGACTCATAGGTAAGCATCATTAAAAAAAGTATGGCTGAAGGCAGAAAATAAAGTGCTGATTGGTTCTTAAAGGAATTCAGTCCCAGCCATAAAAAGTCATCTTTAATCTGGTTTAAAGCCTGGCAGATCTTGCTGTAAACACTTGTCATAAACCTTCTACTTATACCTTGCCTTGAAGTTTTATTAATCTAGCAATAATTCAAAGTACCACCCTCATGTGACAATGTAAATCTATAAGATAGATCTCACAAAGCTTAAACCATTGCAAAGCCATGTTTAACTGCAGAAAAATGCAGGTTTCAGTTAGACATGTCTTTCTGAATTTATGTAGTCATTGATCTAAAATTTTTGAATTTGGAGATCCCTTTTGCTAAACTTGGAGCAGTTTATCAAAGACCTACATTTGTTAGCCATAGATTTCCTGAGAAGAATCATCCACTGTGCTGTTGTTCAGACCTTTTAGCATCAAAACGTAACTTTTGTTAATATTCTTCACATATATGTTGTGGATATATATTACATATGTAATAAAACCTGAATATTGGGGGAGAAAGCACACAGTCAAATTCTAGGCAGACAGCTCAGGAAATCCTTGATTCTTGAATACAAGGATAAACAGCTGAGAAACAATCACACACACCTTTAATCCCTGCACAGGGAAAGCCAGGAGTGGTGACCAACACATTTAATCCCATAACTCCAGAGACATAACTTCTTCTGTTTCTGTGAGCTCAAGGCTACATGCCATTAATCCTAACCTGGATAGAATAGGGTACATAAGGGCTGATAGAAACCCTGTAGAAACAGAAGTGACGGACAGAAGCGACAGGCAGAAGAGACCAGGAGTGAGGCTGAGAAAGTTGCAAGACAGCTGGGTGAGAATTGACTGTGGTGCTTTTTCTCTCTGATATTTAAGCCTTCCTCCAATAAACAGACACACACACACACACACACACACACACACACACACACACACACACACACATACAAATGTGCTTTTATATAGAAGGAAGCTCGGTCATACCCACAGTCTGTTCTGTACATGGTTTCTAGCTATTGTGGATCTTGGACAAGGTCATAATTGCCTGGAGAGATTAGCAGATCCTGTTAATTTTAACAGAAATACTTTGGAATTTTTTGAATTTTACATATTTATAAGACAATGCTGTCATCATGGCATAGGAGACTGTTGTGTTCTGTGTATGCAGTACCTAAGAACAAAACCTTAGTGTAGATTATTTCTAATTCTTCCCTTTTACTGAAGAGCTGTAATTTTGAGTATGTTTATCATACAAACATTAAACAAATGTAAATGTATAGTGCAAAATGGCAATACCATACATATTATTATATAAAATATATAAACAAAGGTATATAAAATGTTTTTAACAGAAATAGATTATATGTATATATCTGCTAGTATAATTACACAGAGGTAGAAAATGTGAATGACAGTAAGGTGTTCAATATGTATTAATCTGTAACTATTTTAAATAGAAGTGGAAGCATATGTAAAATATGGCAATTATAGATTTATTAAACATGAAATTTATTAAGTAGGTGCACCCTCCATGATGTGGTAAATGCTGTTCATATTTATTGGTCATTACAATGCCAGTTAGTGTTTTGGTAGCCATTGCTGGCTGCCCTATACCTACTGCTTCTGCAAGATCAGTAGCATGGTCCTCTAGGTAGCCCAAACCTAACTGCTTTTCGAGCTCTCTCACAGTGACACCCTTCCCCTACTTGATGTCTCCCCTTACCATCCTCACAACTCTGCCCTTTGCACATGCCCACCTTGATATCCTCTTTGGTCCTTCTGTCAGCTAGTAATGGTCAAGTCCCTATACATAGGTGACCTGAGGGTCTCAGCCTGAATCCCTCTTCTGCGTGATTCAGTGTGATGTCCCCTACCCCATTTGAGAAATGACCTTGTCTCTACCCTATTGCCTCTAATACCAGCATTTCCTTCTATTTCCTTCTCCTGTTCCAAGATCCAGTCCTCCAGGAAGTCCTTCCTATTTGTTCCTGGTTGCAGAGGTTCCTGACTTTTGAACATCTCTTACTTTTCTATTTGTCTTATGTCATTAGTCTTCCTATCCCCTGGCCCAGTTTAATAACTTGTAAATTTTAGATACTAGTTTTATTAGTACCTAAAAAGCTCCTTTGTGTGGAGTTGTTAGCATACATATTTTTAGAAAAAGAAAAATTCATCTGGGTTGCACAGGTTGGAAATGACTTGAAGGAAAGACATTCATTATTCTTATTGTCTCTTATCAGACACCTATGCTTGGCCACAGTACTATCAGCTGCCACATATGTGATCCCACCTGACTGATTATAGATTTGATTATGTATTATTCTATATATTATTTTAAATATAGAAACAATATTAGATTTAAATGTGTATTTAATATATAAATTATTATAGTCAAGTATATTAAATAATTTTATATACATATTAATATATATCTATGTTATTGTAAATTGTCTTTGGTTCATATTTGGCTAATGCACAGAGAACTACACTCACATGTGTGTCAGATATTGCAGAATTATTTACTTGCAAT
Organism: Sigmodon hispidus; assembly: GCA_004025045.1. NCBI lineage: Eukaryota > Metazoa > Chordata > Mammalia > Rodentia > Cricetidae > Sigmodon > Sigmodon hispidus. The sequence goes on along the minus strand of PVIH01024834.1, from coordinate 12,751 downwards.
ATATCATGTAAAGGATTAATATTTATTAATGGGTTATACAAACACTTGCTGATATAAACTGAAGACAATTTTTAGAGAGTGGATATGTCTCATGATGGATGGTTTAATCCACTTCTGGATAATGAAGGAACAAAATAGGAAAGAAGAACATCATGCCCCAGACCTTAATGGGTCTGTCCATGACCCATCAGGGTCTTGATACCCTAATGCTGCACCTCTAAGCTTTCGTAAATAATGCCTAAATTTCACTACACAATGTAAATTACATAGTTCAAAAATCTTTAATTATTTGAAATATTAATATGAAAACCAAAAGGATAAGTTGCCTGTAATGAATAAATTGACAGATTTACTAAAGGAAAAAAATGAAAGCAGGGTACTGTGAGGATCAAGTGAAAAGGGTTCCTGTGCCTTAAAAGAAAGGGAACGTCCGATTCCGGGACCAAGTACTGTCTGCAGAGTCCCAGTGCACTCTGGAGCAGGGAGGGGGGGCAGATAAACTCTGCCTGTCACCATACCCACAGCTCCTGCTGAGGGAATTTGCATGGCTACCCACCACCACCTCGAACTGAGCAAACCAACAACTACAGGGGTCTCTAAAGGACAGACTCAGACCCCGCGCAGAGGTGAGGAGGGGTCACAAAGCCCAAGCACCTATATCACTGCCAGGGAGGGAGAGTTGAGCTCCCATCGGTTCCAGTTCTGCTTCCAGGATCAAGTGCTGTCTGCAGAGTCTCAGCGCACTCTGGAGCATGGGCAGATAAACTCTGCCTGTCATGATACCCATAGCTCCTGCTGAGGGAATTTGCATGGCTACCCACCGCCACATGGAATTGAGCAAACAGACAACTACAGGAGTCCCTGAAGGGTAGATTCAGAGAGGTGACAGGAGGTACACAAGCCTAAGTGCCACAACTGACCAGGAGCCATCTAATCATGAACCACTGAAGCCATGGGCAATCGTCAGTGCAAAAAATTACATAAAAATACAAAGAACAACATGGTAACTCTAGAAGAGAGTGGTGATCATACAAATACAAGACTTGAACTGAGCAATGAAGAGGAAACAGAAGGAAGCAACACCAAAAATTCCTTTTTGATGATCATCGAAGCTCTCAAAGAAGATATGAAAAAAGCCTTAAAGAAATAGAAGAAAATACAAACAAAAAGTTGGAAGAGATGAAAAAATCTATGAAAGAATCATGCCAGGAACTAAAAGCTGAAATAAAAGCTGAAATAGACAGCAATAAAAAAGGCACAAAAAAACAAAGGCACAAAATGAGGCAAAGATGGAAATAGAAAACCTGAAGAAAAAAGCTGAAACCACAGATACAAGCATAACAAACAGAGTTCAAGAGATGGAAGATAGAATCTCTGAAGTGGAAGACTCAGTAGCTCAAATAGATATATCAGTCAAAGAAAATAGTAAAACTAAAAAAGCCATAACTCAAAATGTTCAGGAAATCTGGGACACCATGAAAAGACCTAATTTGAGAATAATAGGAATAGAA
>PVIH01024834.1:0-11140 GCA_004025045.1 Sigmodon hispidus | reverse complement strand
CTCCTAACCTGAAGAAGGAAATGCTTATAAAGATACAAGAAGCTTACAGAACACCAAATAGATATGATCCCAAAAACAGTCAGTGTTCCACATTATAATCAAGCCACAAAACATACAGAACAAAGAAAAAATTTTAAGAGCTGCAAAAGAAAAGGGCCAACTCACATATAAAGGAAGACCCATCAGAATAATGCCTGACTATAAAATGGAAACAATGAAAGCTAGAAGGGCTTGGTCAGAAGTTATACAGATGCTAAAAAAGCATGGGTGCCAAACTAGAATACTATACCCTGCAAAATTATCAATCACCATAGATGGAGTAAACAAGGTATTTCAGGACAAAGTCAGACTGAAAGAATATCTATCTACCAATCCAGCACTACAGAGAGTATTAGAGGGAAAACTCCAACCTAAGGACCCCATATACACCCATGAAATCACAATCTATAAGTCCACAGAAGAATACCCTGGAGGAAGGAAATACAAACAAGTTGCCACCAAAAATGGCAGGAAATATGAATCAATGGTCACTAGTCTCCCTTAATATCAATGGTCTCAACTCTCTTATTAAACGTATCTCACTAACAAGATGGATACAACAACAGAAGCCATCCTTCTGTTGCATACATGAAACACACCTCAACTGCAAAGACAGACACAGGCTTAGAATAAAGGGTTGGGAAAAGATTTTCCAATCAAAAGGTCCTAAGAAACAAGCAGGGGTTTCAATCCTAATATCTAACAAAGTAGACTTTAAGCTAAAAGCAATTAAAAGGGTCCAAGATGGTCACTACTTATTCATCTAACAGCACAGCTGACAGCTTTAAATAAATTAGAAGCACACTCAGCTTCAGGAGTAGATGGCAGGAAATAATCCATTTCAGGGCTAAAATAAATACACTTGAAACAAAGAAAACAATACAAAAGTCAAAGAATCAAAGAGTTAGTTGGTTGAGAATGTTAACAAGATAGAAAAAAAACCCTTATCCAAACTAAGCAAAAGGCAGAGAAAGAGAGAGAGTATCCAAATGAACAGAACCAGAAATGAAAAGGGGGACACAACAACAGATACCCAGGAGATCCAGAGGATCATAAGGTCATATGTAAAACAGAAAAGCAACCTATACTTCACTAATTTTGAAAGCCTTTAAATAGACCTATAATATCCAATGAAATTGAATCTGTTATTAAATGTCTTCCAAGCAAAACAATAAAAAAGCTGAGTGCCAAATGATTTTAGTGCAGAATTCTACCATACATTCAAATAAGAACTAAGAACTAATACCAACACTCCTCAAACTGCAGTTTCATTGACAAGCTCTATTTTATGATGCTACAGTCACACTGATACCAAAGCAATTCAAAGATGCAACAAAAGGAGAATTACAGATCAACCTCCCTCGTGATAACTGATGCAAAAATAGTCAAGAGAATACTAGCAAACCAAATTCAATAAAAATTTAAAAGATCATCGATAGTGATTAAGGAGGCATCATTTAATGATGAAGGGATGGGCCAACATATGAAAATTTTCAATTTCATATATCATATAATCAACTTGAATGAAAAAAAATGACATGATTGCCTCATTAGATGCTGAATAGCTTTTGACAAAATCCAACACTCCTTCATGATAAGAGTCCCAGGGAGATTAGAAATAAAGGAAAAATATTTAAACATAATAAAGGCAATTTACAACTAGGCAACATTAAACTAAATGGAGAGAAACCCAAAACAATCCCACTAAAATTAGGAGGACAAGGTTGTCCTCTCTTCCCATATATCCCCAATATAATTCTCAAAGTCTTAGTTAAAGCAATAAGAGAATAAATATAATGTTAAGGTGATATTTATTATAAATCAAGAAATCAAACAAATAATCACTATATTCATATGATAAGATTGTATCCATAAGAGACCCACAAAATTCCACCAGGGAAATTATCCAGCTGATAAATTCCTTCAGAAATGTAGCAGGCTACAATATTAGCTCAAAAATCAGTAGCCCTCTTATACACAAATGATAAAAGGATTGAAAATGAAATCAGGGAAACATCGCCCATTATAATAGCTACAAATAGTATTAAGTATCTTGGGGTAACTCTAACAAAAAAGAGATAGATATATATGACAAGAAGGGTAAGTTATTAGAGAAATAATTTAAAGAGGATGTCAGAAAATGGAAAGGTTTCGCATATTCCAGGATAGGTAGAATCAACATAGTAAAAATGGTAATCTTACCAAAAGCAATATTCTGTTTAAATTCAATCACCATCTAAATTCTAACAAAACTTTTTACAGACCTTGAAACAGCAATACTTAAATTCATATTAAATAAAAAAGAACTCAGGATTGCCAAAAAAGAACATCAGGAGGCATCATCATCCATGACTTCAAGTAATACTATAGAGCTACAATAATAAAACCAGCTTGGGACTGACAATAAAATGGATCTGTGAATCTATGGAGTTGAATTTTAGTTATGCCAAGATAACTGAAGTATGTAGAATTTGAGTGAATAAAAGACCTCAATATAAAGCAACTTACACTGAACTTAATAGAAAAGAAAGAAAACTGGGATTCAATTTCCATAATGACCCAGCAATACCAGTATTGGTCATATACCCAAAGAATGTACATTCTTACCCCAAGGGCACTACCTCAACTATGTTTATTACAGCATTATTCATAATAGCCAGAGATTAGAAACAACCTAGATATCCCTCAACAGAAGAATGAATTAAAAAATTGTGGTACATTTACACAACGAAGTATTACTCAGCAATAAAAAACAAATGACATCCCACAATTTGCAGTTTGAATGGATTTGGGGAGTATTATTCTGAGTGACGTAATACAGGCTGAGAAAGATAGACATGACATATATTCACTCATATGTGGTGGTTTTTAGATATAAAGCAAGTAATAACTAGGCAACAAACTACAGTGACAGAACAGCTAGGTAACAGAATAAATTTATGAGAGGCATTCAGGAATTTTCCTGGGATGGCGAAGACAACATAGAAATTTCCTAAGTAAATAGGGATTGTAACAGAAAGAAAGTAAGTGGGGGTGGTAACAAATCATTAGGGACTGAAATGGTTGAGCGGGGAGAGCAGTGGTTGAGAGGAGAACAAAGTAATGGATATTTGGATAGAGGGAGCCACTGTGGGGTCAGGAAGAAACCTGCTGCTAAGGAAAGCTCCAAAACCTCACAAGATGTCTCTGTCTAGGATTCCAAGCATCAGTGGAGAGGGTACCTAATCTGGACTTCCCTATAATCAAATAAATAATCACCCTAATTGTCATTATAGAACTTTCATCCACTAGTGAATGGAAGCAGAAGCAGAGATCCATAGATAAACTCTTTGTTGATCTTCATGTCCAGCTGAAGGGACAGAGGAGAGAGAGTATATGATCAAAGGGACTTTTTTTCAGATTCTACCTATTATAAATAATGCTGCTATGAACATAGTTTAGCCAATGTCCTTGTGATATTGTTGAGCATATTTTGGATATAACCCAAGAGTAGTATTGCTGTGTTTGGAGTTAGGTTGATTTCCCATTTCCTAAGAACCATCATTCTGTTCTCTAACATAAAAAACATTTTTAAAATAAAATATTGCTGATAATCAGATTTTACCAAGTGAAAGCTTGAAAAGCACACATCTTTATATCACACAAAATATTGTTATTGCTTTAGACACACAATAAAATAAAATTTATCTTTCTTCCTTGAATCCCTAATACAGCATCCTTCAAACATATCTTTTGAAAATACTGTGATTTACATAGCACTTATGGGTGGCAACTATGCAAAATTAGTTCTCATTATCTAGGTATCAGTGTAAAATGAATCTTCTCAGTAGAAGGTAAAGGATAATCTGTGATTTGAAAGAAAAATTTTCACAGCTTATCTCACTTTCAGGGATTCTGTTTTTGACCATTTACACATTCAGAACAGTCTTTGAAGATTTCTGTCACATGTAGTATGACATACATGGGTATGTTAAAATAACATGACTGGCAGGTATCACATAAGTCTATTAATTAATGTTTTAGGCTCATTTGACAGATGCCTTCCCAGTATATTGGAGAGTCCTTTCAATACAGAGGCCAGAAATGGAAGATTGCTTTGCTTCCTGTTCAGTGCCTGCTTTTCAGTGGGAGGAAGAGAGGAAGATGTTGTATAAAATCACTGTTATTTCAAACAATATTTCACAATCAACAATGATCTGCATCGTCATTAACATAGAGTTGCCCTAGGGAATTCATGCCTGCCACAATGTATTCCTCATATTTACATACATATTAAGCATATGCCATTCATGTTTGTTTTAGGGAGAAAATGTCTCTTAGAGGAGCACGAAACATTATTGTTCTGAGCTTAACTTATTGAATCTTCTTATTAAACTAAACCCTTGCGATTAATAAGTACCAAATGTCTTCATGCTAGATGTTACTCCCTTATTTATCCAAACCCCCACCCTCTATAAAAAATGACTACCAGGTACTCAATGGACTGTGAGAGATGGAGCTGTGTAGGTCCTTGTACTGTTACAACTGTAGAGTGTAGATGAGAGTACTGTGATTAAAAAGATAGTAATATGAAACTTTGCAATAATGCATATTATCAAACTTATTTACAACTAACATATGTACACACATATACACATGTGGATGTGTATATATATATCAATTATATATAGTGCCAATAAATATGTACATATATAGCATCAATAAATACATATAAAGTGTCAATTAGAGATCTCTGTGAAAAATAATTCAAAAGTACTTTTAACCACTTTACTGAAATTTTACTTTTGTGACATTACATTGTGATAAATATGCCTCTGACAATTAAACAGACTGAAATTTTTGCTGGACCACACAGCCAGAGTGTACAACATACTTTAAGGTCACTTCAGACTGTGATCACAATGAGTACTCATCCTGTTTGCATAAAGAATACTGTAATACTCAACCTTACTTGCCTTAAATTTCACATATAATCAGATTTTGCAGCTTAAATTAATGCATAGCTCTAATCTGAGTATACATGCTCTTGCATGGTCCTAACTCAATAATAATAACTTTGTATTTATATGTGTGTGTTAAAATAATCATTGCCTAAAAGCACAAAATGTATATTTAAATATATTTTATAAAATAAGTATCAAGAATTTCTGAAGACAACAAATAAAAGTAATGTTTAGCAAAATGATGTTTATAGCACACACCCCACACAAACTTACCAAAACACAAAACAAGGAACCAAAATATACTAGCAAAAAAATAACATGATGAAAAAATTCCTAAATAAATTATGTGAGACAAAAAATCTACAAAAATATCATTGTGTTACTTTGTATATGGGTTAGATATTAGACCTACTGGTGTTTTTAATACAGCCAGTGAAATTCCTCTGAAGTGTACTAATTTTTCTTTCACATGTAGTGTCAAATAATAGATAGGATTTTGGTTATAGTTTGGAGTCCAAGACCATTTCTCTGTCTCAGCATTGGAATCCCATGTATGAAGCTCTGTGTTTTCTTCTATAGTCTAGTGAGTTCATATGTGCATAAATGCTAATATATCTGAAAGATACTTGTGTCCCAGACCAGTTAAACCTCTGGCTCTTAAAAACTTTCTTTCTAATCTTCTGCATCAATCCCTTAGTCCTGAGGAAAAAGTTTTCTAAAGATAGCACATTTATGAATGAGTATGATAATATCTCTTACAGTCTATGGAATATCTATTTGAGATTCTCTGTTACTTCCTATAATTTGCAATAAGAAACTTATCTAAAGATATTTGTGTGACTGAACAGCTTGGGATCTGAAACACCTTGGGATGGCAACTATGATGCCACTCTCTATAGGAACACCAGACTCAGTCTTGAAATTAGGGTGAGGAAACTGGATCTGCAAGGAATGGATGTAGAACAGAGCCATATTGGGACCTTGGGAACTCCTGCCCTTGCTGGGGAGGCAATGGGTAGATGTGTAGAACAGAGAGTGACCTGAGGGGGTGGGAGGGGTACAGGACCTTCAACAAGGATATACACGAATAGAAAATGTGACTTTATTCATAATAAAAGTAGATATTTGTGTGAGGCACAGATTAATATGAATATATGGAAATATATTGTTAATTACTTTATTACTTTATTACAAGGGCATTCAACTTTCCTATTGCTGTAACTCTTTAATATAATTCCTCTTGTTGTAATGACCCCTTAACATAAAATTGCTTTATTGCTTCATCATAACTGTAATTTTCTGCTGTGAATCATAATTTAAGTCTGACATCCATATATCACATATGTAACCCTATTGAAGAGCCCTTTGACATATGTGAAATGGTTTTATGAACTAAAAAAGGGTCACAGGCCAAAAGTTGAAAACCACTGATTTAGTAAAACATTTGGTTGTCCCATGGTTTATCTTGTCTCAGGGTTTAAAATTTTCTAGTCATTTCACAAATGGTTTATATTAATACATAATAGAATGTTTGAATACCCACACAATATTTGTTCCTCTACTGAACCAGCATATTTTACACACAGGTTATCATTGTAGGTCACAGTTTGTCCTTACCTTCTTCTATAGGACCATGCCAAGTGTCAGAACTGGCACTACTACAAACATCAGTAGGTGTGATGCCTGCAATTTGAGACCAACTCAAATCTCCATATTCAATCAGATATGTAAGTGTTGTTTCTACAAATGCGTGTTATCATTAATTTGTAGTGAGAACCAAAAGCCTGGGAAATGGCCTGAGATATTTTATGGTTTTCACAGGGTCACTTTGTCCAGTGACTAAACTTATGAATGCTTATTTAGAAAAGCCAATCCTCCCCATACCCAGTACTATACTGAAAGTGAAGGTTACAATAATTATAAATCTGCTGTTCTGGGAGCTTGAGGACAAAGACTGAGTGGATACATAGCTCCAACCCATCTGGGTTAGAACCAAGACACCCTTGATCTTAAAAAAATAAAACAACAACAACAACAAAACAGGCATATTTTTATTTCTTAAAAATTCTTCTCTTTATAACTGGCAGCAAGTTCTCTGAAACTCACAGTGAAGAGGAAACTCAAAAGGTTAGCAGGAAATGTATGCCAGCTCCCAACCCCCTAAAATGTATAAGAAAGGCACTGAGCTGTAAACCAGTTTCAATTATTGGACAGCTGTCGAGAGAGATTGTGTCAATGTGCTCTCCGAGCACAGTAGTATTTAGCAGTATCTAAAATGTCCACACTGGTAATTTTGAGAAATACCTGGTTGTTGGATGTGTCCTTGGAGATTGTGAGCCTGCTCTTCAGGGATGGGTTGTACCTCTTATCACCATCCCACCAAACGATTGCCAGCCACTCCAGACCCTTCCCTGAGGGCTGACGAATCCAGTCCACACCTATACCAGAAGTGCTCAGAGAAAACCCAGAGAAATAGCAGGTCAGACTGAGATCCTGGGAAGGCAGCAACAGGCCAGGCCCAGACTCCTTCAGGGTAATCTGGGATAGGACATCTGTGGAGAAGAAATTATAAGATAATGTTGGAATAGATTTGTTATGGAAATTCATCTATATTATATCCCTTAATATTAATGGACTCAATTCTCCTATAAAACGACACACAGTAAGTAGGTGGATACAACAACAGAAGTCAACCTTCTGTTGCCTACAAGAAACACACCTCAACCACAAAGATAGACACAGGCTTAGAGTAAAAGGAGACTTGGCACTCACAAGGAGGGACAAACAGAAGCAGAAAGGAGGAACAAAGTCTATCCATGACTGCACACTCCTGAATACTAGTCCTAGCTTTGGCTTTTTAATCCATAGCTGGGTGGAGCCCACAGACATTTGCATTTTTTACTAAGTAGTGACTCTGATGTTGGGTTAGTGTTTTATGTCTCAGGAGGCACAAGAACAGAGTTCGTCTCTGTTTCCCATTAATGTAGCACATGTGATAAATCCCTGGTCATTAGTGTTTATCACATCTTATGATTTCTATATGAATGCAGAAAGGAAGCATATGTGATATCTATAGGCTGGCAGTTATTTAGGCTATAATTGCATATAAATGAGTGCTATTTTCTGGATTTTACTAATCTGTCAGTATTCTGCTTCTCATTATTGATATCTTAATTTATTCAACATCAATCACTGCTTTTATACTTCTCTCTATTTCTAGCAACTTTGAAAACAATGACATAAAACATTATCTATAGACATTGTTAGTTGTCTCAATTATTTCAGGTTGTGGGTTAGGAATAAGAATGTAGAAGGGCAAAGGATAGAAGTCATGGATCACATGGCCTGTAAATTTTCTTCATTGCACCAACAATGTTAAATCACATTTTTTTCTTTTGATTATTGTCACTAATAATGATTCAGAACTTGAAAAGACTATAGTTTGTCTAACTTTGGACAACTTCTCCAGTGAATTTTTCATATAAACATAATTGACTATATGGAAATAAACTTTATTGAATTGCTTATTTAAAAAATCTACAATTGAAAATTATGAAATCATTTTTATGAGTGAATATCTTCATATTTTAAGTTTTAACATTTGTAAAAGAAAATTTTAAAATGTTTAAAAGATATATATATATATATATATATATATATATATCAAGATATGTTTACACCGTGAGTATGCACTTACCACAAATCCAAAGCAACACTGAAACAAAACCATACAGATAATGTGCAATATAGGATGAGGCAGTAAACCCATATGGTAGCAGGCAATAAAAACAGCAATAACAATTGGGTTAACTTTCTAGGAGACTGTCAAGATTATAGTGACATAAGATCTATAATTAAATTATGAATAGGAAAGGACCTAGGAATATTGGGAGGATGAATAAGTAATTAAAATATATTGTACAAAATCATAATTAAAAAATATTCAATCAATAACACCACAGAAGAATACCCCAGGGAAAGGAAATACAAACAAGTTACCATCGAAAATAGCAGGAAATATCAATCAGTGGTCACTAATATCCCTTAATATTAATGGACTCAATTCTCCTATAAAATGACACACAGTAACTAGATGGATACAACAACAGAAGTCAATCTTCTGTTGCCTACAAGAAACATACTTCAAACACAAAGATAGACATGACTTAGAGCAAAGTGATGAGAAAATATTTTCCAATCAAATGGTCATAAACAAGCTGGGGTTGCCATCCTAATAACTAAAAAAGTAGACTTTAAGCTACAAGCAATTAAAAGAGTCCAAGATGGTCATTACTCATTTATCACAGGGAAAATTGGTCAAGAAGAGATTTCAATTTTGAATATTTATGCTGCTAATATAAAGGCACCCACCTATGTAAAAGAAACACTGCTAAAGCTCGAATTCCACATCAATTTTAACACCCTAATAGTGGTAGACTTCAATACTCCACTTTCAACCCTGGATACATCAACCAGACAGAGACTCAACAGAGAAATGAGGAGTCTAACAGAGGTTACAATGCAAATGGACTTAATAGAAATCTACAGAAGCTTCCACCCAAATGCAAGGGAATATACATATTTCTCAGCTCCTCATGAAACTTTGTCTAAAATTGACCATATAATTCATCATAAAGCAAATATCAACAGATACAAAAAAAAATGAACATAATCCCTTGAAACATATAGGACCACCAGGGCCTAAAGTTAGAGTTCAACAAGATCAAAAATCAAAAAAAGCCTACCAACTCATGGAAACTAAACATCACTCAGCTGAACCATCTCTGGGTCAAGGAAGAAATTAAGAAAGAAATCAAAGTCTTCCTAGAATTTAATGAAAATGAATCCACAACATACTCAAACTTGTGGGACATAATGAAAGCAGTGATAAGAGGAAAATTCATAGCACTAGATGCCTATATGAAAAACCTAGAGAAATCCCACACTAGAGAATGAACAGCTCAGCTGAAAGCCTTAGAACAATTAGTAGCCAACTCACCTAGAAGGAGTGAATGGCAGGAAATAATCAAACAGAGCTGAAATCAATACAATTGAAACAAAAATAACAATACAAAGAATCAATGAATCTAAGAGTAGGTTCTTTGAGAAGGTCAACAAGATAGATAAGCCCTTATACAAACTAATCAAAAAGCATAGAGAGAGTGTTCAAATCAACAAAATCAGAAATGTAAAGGGGGACATAACAACAGACCCCCATGAAATCCAGAGATTTATCAGATCATACTTTGAAGATCTGTATTCCATAAAAATGGAAAACCTAGAAGAAATGGACAGCTTTCTGGACAGGTACCATTTACCAAAATTAAATGAAGATCATATTAATTACCTAAACAGGCCTATAAACCTTAAGAAATTTGAAGCTGTCACTAAAAGCCTCCAGAAAAATAAAAGTCCTTGTCCAGATGGTTTCAGTGCAGAATTCTACCAGTCATTCAAAGAATTATTATCATTACTCCTCAAACTATTTCACACAGTAGAAACTGAAGGAAGATGGCCAAATTCCTCATTTGAGGCCACAATTACCCTAATACTCAAGCCACTCAAAGACACAAAAACGAAGGAGAACTATAGACCAATTTCCCTCATGAATAATGATACTAAAATTATCAACAAAATGTTGGCAAACTGTATACAACTGTCCCGCGCCCTGCCTTCGCCTGCGAAGAAGAGCGCAGTACACAATTTGGATCCTTCTGCAGCAAGTTTATTCTCTCCATGAAGGGGAAGAAGACCCTGACTCCTTGCCAGGAGCCGGCTTTTATACTGTCAAGTCCTAGCCTCTTACGTCTCCCCTTCTGGTTGGTTGCAGACTCTCGCCTGACATGATGTAGGGTCAGAGGGCTTGGCTCACAGAGTGGAAACTTACCGGGGGAAATGCGCAGATGCGTTGTTTATCCGCCTCGGCCGCGCCTTGGTACCGGAAACCAGCACCGTCTTGCCTGCTTGACCGGGCTCCCGGCTCCCTATATCTCCCCCTTCTTTATATATTAAGAGGGGAGCCGGCTTCCTGTAGACAGGCAAAGACAGAGGTTGCTACCTGTTTGGATTGAGAGACTGCATGGGAAGGAGTCCTCGTTCTACTAGAGAACTGGATACAACCCATACCTGTCCGGCTGTCCTTTTTTTCAGGCAGGGCA
>PVIH01024833.1:0-21995 GCA_004025045.1 Sigmodon hispidus | reverse complement strand
AGTGACCATTGATTCATATTTCCTGCCATTTTTGGTGGTAACTTGTTTGTATTTCCTTTCTCTAGAGTATTCTTCTGTGGACTTATTGATTGTTTGTGATTTCGTGGATGTATCTGGGGTCCTTATGTTGTAGTTTTCCCTCTAATACTCTCTGTAGTGCTGGATTGGTAGATAGATATTCTTTCAGTCTGACTTTGTCCTGAAATACCTTGTTTACTCCATCTATGGTGATTGATAATTTTGCAGGGTATAGTATTCTAGTTTGGCAACCATGCTGTTTTAGCGTCTGTATAACTTCTGACCAAGCCCTTCTAGCTTTCATCGTTTCCATTGAGTAGTCATGTGTTAATCTGATGGGTCTGCCTTTATATGTGAGTTGGCCCTTTTCTTCTGCAGCTCTTAAAATTTTTTCTTTGTTCTGTATGTTTTGTGGCTTGATTATAATGTGGCATGCTGACTTTTTTTGGGATCATATCTATTTGGTGTTCTGTAAGCTTCTTGTATCTTTATAGGCATTTCTTTCTTCAGGTTAGGAAAGTTTTCTTCTATGATTTTATTGAAAACATTATCTGTGCCTTTGAGCTGGTATTCGTCTCCTTCTTCTATTCCTATTATTCTCAAATTAGATCTTTTCATGGTGTCCCAGATTTCCTGAACATTTTGGGTTATGGCTTTTTTAGTTTTACTATTTTCTTTGACTGATATATCTATTTGAGCTACTGAGTCTTCCACTTCAGAGATTCTATCTTCCATCTCTTGAACTCTGTTGGTTATGCTTGTATCTGTAGTTCCAGCTTTTTTCTTCAGGTTTTCTATTTCCATTTTTGCCTCATTTTGCGCCTTTTTTATTGCTTCTATTTCAGCTTTTATTTCAGCTTTTATTTCAGCTTTTAGTTCCTGGCATGTTTCTTTCATAGATTTGTTCATCTTTTCCAATTTTTTGTTTGTATTTTCTTCTATTTCTTTAAGGCTTTTTTTCATATCTGCTTTTAGAGCTTTGATGATCATCAAAAAGGAATTTTTGGTGTTGCTTCCTTCTGTTTCCTCTTCATTGCTCAGTTCAAGTCTTGTATTTGTAAGATCGCCACTCTCTTCTGGAGTTATCATGTTGTCCTTTATATTATTATGTAATTTTTTGCACTGACGTTTGCCCATGGCTTCAGTGGTTCACGATTAGATTGGTCCTGGTCAGTTGTGGCACTCGGGTTTGTGTGCCTCCTGTCACCTCTTTGGTCAGGGTCTGATTCTGTCTTTCAGAGACCCCTGCAGTTGTTGGTTCGCTCAGTTCGAGGTCGTGGTGGGTAGCCGTGCAAAATCCCTCAGCAGGAGCTGTGGGTGTGGTGACGGGCAGAGTTTACCTGCCCCTGCTCCAGAGTGTGCAGGGATTCTGCAGACAGCACTTGGTCCCGGGAGCGGAATCAGAAGCAATGGGAGCTCAGCTCTCCCTCCCAGGCTGGGATATAGGCGCTGAGGCCTGGTGTTCCCTCCTCACCTCTGGACGGGGTCTGAGTCTGCCCTTCAGAGACCCCTGTAGTTGGTTCACTCAGTTCAAGGTTGTGGTGGGTAGCCGTGCAAATTCCCTCAGCAGGAGCTGTGGATGTGGTCAGGGGCAGAGTTTACCTGCCCCTGCTCCAGAGTGTGCTGGGATTCTGCCTCTATATGGCTTTTTAAAACACCTTTAGTGTTAGTTGTTCCACTCTATAGTCCCTCTTTTACCTTTCATTCAAACATTCTCCTTATTTTATTCTTTTGTTTTCCTTTTAACATGACATACTAATTCCCCTTCCTTGGGACACCCCATTTTCCACCTGATCCCTCACTATGTACATGACTGTAGTTATATAAATTGTTGCACATATATTAAAGCTTAAGACCTAACATTCACATATAGAGTTAAATGTAAAATATTTTCATTTTGGATCTTAGTTATCTCAGTCAAAAGGATTATTCCTATCTCCAACTATTCACTTGTAAATTTAATTTTTTAACATTTGAATAATATTCCACTGTGCAAGTGCATCAGATTTTCATTATCCATTCATAGTTCATGAATATCTAGGCTGTTTTTAATTTCTAGCTATTTTGAGTAGAGCTGCAAAGTACATGGATGAGCAAGTATCTCTGTAGCAAGTTTCAGCATATTTTGGATATGAGTTCATGCTTAGGATAGCTGGATCTTATGGGACATCAATTTTTAGCTTCCCAGGTGATTTCTATAGTGGTTTTAAGAGCATGGACTCCCATCAACAGTCAATAATTGTTTCTTTTTTCCTAATCCTAATCCCTAATTTTAAAATAAAAGCATGTATTTTTTTTTTAATTGAACTTGGTCATTCCGACTGGAGTAAGATGAAATTCTAAGCTAATTTTAGTTTTCCATGGTAGCTAAGGTTGTTGAAAATTTATTGAAGTATTTCTCACTTATTCCTGTTTTATTTTTGAGAACTCTCTGTTTAGTATGGCAGTTTCTCAGAAAACTGAGAAGCAATCTCCCCAAGGACCTAGAAATACCACTTCTGGGTGTATACCCTAAAGATGCACAGTCACACTCCAAAGGCATTAGCTCAACTATGTTCATAGCAGTGTTATTTGTAATAGCAAGAACCTGGAAACAACCTAGTTGTCCCTCAACTGAAGAACGGATTAACAAACTGTGGTACATCTACACAATGAAGTACTACTCAGCAGTAAGAAAAAATGATACCCTAAAATTTGAAGGCAAATGGATGGATTTGGAGAATATCCTCCTGAGTGAGGTATCATAAACCCAGAAAGATAAGCAGGGGATGTACTTAGTGGACTCTAAACAAACAAACAAACAAACAAGAAAAAAGCAAAGCATGCCCAAGCTGCAAACCACAACCACTCAGCAGCTTGGGATCATAAACACTCTGGACTGACTCCTTGGATCCCACTCCCCCTAGAGGAACATTAAGCAGATACAAACTGGAAAAGAAGAAGTGAAACTATCTCTATTTGGAGATGATATGACTGTATACATAAGTGACCCACAGAATTTTTCCAGGGAACCTTTACACCTGATAACCACCTTCAGCAATATAGCAGGATACAAGATTAACTCAAAGAAATCAGTAACCCTTCTATACACTAAAGATAAAAGGGCCAAAAAAGAAATAAAGGAAACATTCCCTTTATAATAGCTACAAATACCATTAAATACCTTGGAGTAACTATAACCAAAGAAGTAACAGATCTATTTGACAAAAATTTTAAATCACTGAAGAAATAAATTGAAGAGGATATCAGAAAATGGAAAGCTCTCCCATGTTCCTGGATAGGTAGGATCAACATAGTAAAAATGACAATTCTTCCAAAAGCAATCTACAGATTCAATGCATTGCCCATCAAAATCCCAACACAACATTTTATAGACCTTGAAAGAACAATACTCAACTTCATTTGGAATAACAGGAAAGCCAGGCTTGCCAAAACAGTTTTGCTCAACAAAAGAACCCCCGGAGGCATCAGAATCCCCGACTTCAAGTTATACTATATATCTACAGTAATAAAACAGCCTGATACTACCATGAAAACAGACTTGTGGATCAATGGAATCAAATTCAGGATCCCGGCATTAACCCAAAAACCTATGAACACCTGATCTTTGAAAGAGAGGCCCAAAATAGTCAATGGAAAAAAGATAGTATCTTTAACAAATGGTGTTAGCATAGCTGGTTGGTAGTGTGTTGAAAAATGCAAATAGATCCAAGCCTGTCAGCCTGTGCAAAACTCAAATCCAAGTGAATCAAAGACCTCAACATAAACCTAGCCACTCTGAACTTGATAGAAAAGAAAGTGGAAAATGCCCTCCAATGAATTGGCACAGGCAACCACTTCCTAAATATAACACCAGTGGCACAGACACTAAGAACAACAATCAATACATGAGACCTCCTGAAACTGAGAAGCTTCAATAAAGTCAAGGACACTGTCAATAGGACTAAACAACAGCCTACAGAAAGGGAAAAGATTATCTCCATCCCTACAAGTGATACAGGACTGATCTCTAAAATATATAAAGAACTCAAGAAACTAGAGCCCAAAACCTTGAATAACCCAATCAAAAACGGGTTCAGAACGAAAAATGGAATTCTAAGCAGAATTACAAATGGCTGAAAGGCACTTGAAAAAGTGCTCAACATCTTTAGCCATCAGAGAAATGCAAATCAAAACAACTTTGAGATATCACCTTACACCTGTCAGATTTCCTAAGATAAAGGTCATAGATGACAGCCTGTGCTGGAGTGGTTCTGGAGCAAGGGGAATACTCCTCCATTGTTGGTGGGATAGTAAGCTTGCTCAGCCACTCTGGAATACACTATGGTGGTTTCTCAGAAAACTGGAAATCAATCTCCCCAAGGATCCAGCAATACCACTTCGGGGTGTATACCCTAAAGATGTACATTCACACTCGAAAGGTATTAGCTCAACTATGCTCATAGCAGCATTATTCATAATAGCAAGAACCTGAAAGCAACCTGATGCCTCTCAACTGAACAATAGATTAACAAAGTGTGGTTCATTTACACAGTGGAGTACTACTCAGCAGTAAGAAAAAAATAATATCCTAAAATTTGCAGGCAAATGCATGGATATGGAGAATATCCTCCTGATTTCACAATCCCAGAAAGATATGCAGGGGATGTATTCACTCATTAGTGGGCTTTAAACAAAAAGCAAAGCAAGTCCAAGCTGCAGACCACAAATACTGAACAGCTTGGGATCTGAAGCACTTTGAACTGACACTTTGGAGCCCATTCCTTCCAGAGGTATACTTGAGCCAGTCTTGATGTGGTTATGAGGAAAGTGGATTTGCCTGGAGTGGGTGCTGAACTAAGCCACCTTGGGACGTTGGGACCTCCTGTCCCTGCCAGGAAGGAGAGAAGGAGATGGGGAGAAGAGTGACTTGTACAGGCAGTAAGGGAAGGGCATTTGAACAAAGGGATACATGGATAAAAAATGAGACTTTATTAATATTAAAAAAACGAGGAAACACTGAATTGTTTATTTGATCTTAATTTAACTTTAGTAGGTTGTAAATATCAAGAAATTTATCCACTTCTTTTAGGTTTTCTAGATTGATGGAATATAGACTTTTAGAGTGTGTCTTTATGATTCTCTAGATTTTGTTGTTGTCTATTGAAATGGCTCCCTTTTTTACTTTTAATTTTATTAATTTGGATGTTCTCTTTTAATCTTCTTGTTAAGTTTGCTAAGCCTTTGTCAATCTTGTTGATTTTCTCAAAAAAAAAAAAAAAGAACTTCTTGTTTAATTGGTTCTTTGTATTGTTTCCTATTTCATTTATTTCAGCTCTGAATCATTTACATTTTGGGGGTATTATTTGTTATTATTTTATAGCTTTCAGATATGTCACTAAGTTAGTACTATGAGATCTTTGCAGGTTTCTTTTTGATAGAGACATTTAATGGTATGAACTTGCCTCTTAAAATCACCTTAATAAGGTTTCATAGGTTGAGGTACTTTTTTTTAATTTCATTCAATTCTAAAAAGTCTTTTTTAAAAAATTCCTTGTTTCTATCTTGACTCATTTTTATTAAGTAGAAAGTTCTTCAGTTTCCATGAGTTTGTATACTTTCAGCTGCTAGTATAGTTAATATTCATCTTTAATCCCTGGTGTTCAGAGAAGATACAAGGTGTTATTCATTTTTTTCTACCTGTTTAGACTTTCTTTGTGTACTAGTATGAAACTTTTTTGTGTCCTAGAATGTGTTTAAGATTGGAGAAAGTTCTATGTAGTGCATAGAAGAAGGTATATTTCTTAGTGTTTGCCTGGAATATTCTATAGAGGTCTGTTAAGTATGTTAGATTTATGGAGCTATCTAATTATAGTATTTTTATGTTTAGTTTTTATTTGAATGACTGAGAGAGAAAAAGAGAGAGGTTTTAAATTATCCACTATCATCGTGTGAATATCAATATGTTATCTTAAGTGGAGTTATGTTTCTTTTACAATCTTAGGTGCCTTGTATTTAATGCATAAATACTTATAATTATATCTTTTTGGCCAATTTTTTCTTTAGAAATAGTGTAGGATCATTATTAGCTATGGCTTGAAGTTTTTTGGTCAAATATTAAAATACCTATGCCTGCTTTCTTCTTGCATCCATTTGCTTGGTATTACACTAAGGCAATGTCTGGCAGATAGCAAGTTGTACTTCTTATGGCTGTGAATAGATAGGCACTGTTTTATAATCCAAGAAGTTAGTTTATGTTTCTTTATTAGGACTGTTGTTAATATTAATATGTATTATTGAACAATATTTGTTAATTTCTGCCATTTTATCATTTTGTAGTGCTTTATTAAACTTCTTTTGATTAAATGTTCTGGATCTTTTGTGTGCTTAGTCATCTCTTTATACTTAAGTATTCCTTACAGTATCCCTTGTAGGGCTAGCTTAGTGCTTAGTGAATAAATATCAAAAGACAGTCTTCCTGGGGCATTAATTTATTCTAACTATATCCTCAGCAATTATTTTTTTCCTCATTAATGCAGCCTGAGAGAGCAGCTCATTCTGCCTAGTGTAGAAAAAGAATGCCTCAGAGTTTCACAAGGAAAAGATATAGGTAAAAAACGCCAACTCATGTGTTCTTAAGGTAACTTTCTTTATTACTGCATCTTCTATTCACTTCTTTCTATTCTGATGTTAACACAAAACTTCAGCCACTATATGAGCTGATATTGAAGATCATTTTACATTTCTCAAGTAAACAATAGAGATACAACCATACTATAAACATTTAAAAAATCACAAGGTTTTTTCTCTCAGATATGAAAAAGCCATGCTGCTCATAGCCAGGGAAAGTCTTCAGTGTCAGCCAGGGTCCTTGATGTACAGTCTATGAAGCAGGCAGAAACGCATGTAGCAGGGCAAGAGACAGTGACCTAGGAATTGTACAAATACTTAAGATGTATACTTTTACCCTATATAGAGAGTTAGCTGGACTTTGAATTTTATAACACAAATATAAGATTAATAATATGTGCATAAAGTCAATTATTAAGGCTGTGAGTTATGTTTATAAATGTTTTCTATTAGTCCTTTTCTGTCATGGAAAAACTGGCACTGGAATTGTTATATGCCTGACCTTGATAAATTCCTGGGAACTTGTCATTGAGTGCTTCATCTCCAGGCAACTAATCTTATTTTGAATTTGCTAAGATCTTAACTAAAGGTCTGGATGTTACTTGAAAGTATATATTATTCATCAAAATTACATAGAATAAAAATAAGTCACCTTCTGACAAGTCACTGACAATAGTGTCCTGAAAGTATAAAACACACCAGGAAAGAATCCCATAGCTATTTTTTTAGGGAGGTAAAGTGGTGGCACAAGAGAAAGTTACAGACAGAAAACAACTGGTATCCACAGTGAGTCATCACACTGGCTTTGCTTAGTAGGGCCAATAGATGGATGTTCCCACAGATTTTGCTTAATGGGGCCATACCAGGCCTGCTGTGTAATGGAACACCTCCACAAACTATACCTATTGGAGTTCCTCAAGCAGAGTCATTCATGTGGTAGGTTAACCTGTAAAATGCTGGCTGTCATCTGCTATATACTCTCATGGCCCTTGGAACATATGACCATCTAATCAAGCATTTGTTAATTTCTTCATCAAAAAATAAAGTGACTACTGAAGAACAAGGAATGTGCTTCATAATAACCCTGTGAGTATAATGTCTATTAGTCTATTTCTGTTACTATAACAAGTGAGGCACGCTAACTATACACAAAAGAGATTCAACTGGCTTATTGGTCAGGGACACATTTCTCAATACTGGCTATATAAGGACATAATAAGTATATTAATTTGACTGGCATGAAACCTAGTCAAATTTTATGAACTGGGAAAAATAGATTTTTGAATAGTGGTTATCAAAAAAGTAAAAGAAACTATGGGATAACCCTCAAGAGACAGAGAGAAGGAATAGAGTACTGGCCAGGGTGACTGGTGGTTAAGAGCACTCACTGCTTTTCGGGAGATCCTGAGTTTGGTTCTTACTGTCTATGTCAGATAGTCCACTACCTCCCGGAACTTAAGCTCCAGGGACCCCAGTGGCCAAACTCAATGCATCAGTGGGCTCTCTCTCTCTCTCTGTCTTTCTCTCTCATATACACACTCTTTCTCACACACACACACACACACACACACACACACACACACAGAGAGAGAGAGAGAGAGAGAGAGAGAGAGAGAGAGAGAGAGAGAGAGAGAGAAACACATATGGCAAAACTGTCTCTCTCACACACAGAAACATACACAGACACACATGGCAAAAACTCACATATATACCAGATGTTCATACACCACACATACACACACACACACACACACACACACACACACGTGTATGCACACATATATAACTATTTAAATCAAGTTATGTTACTTAGGGTAATAATGCACCCTCAATGAGCCAAAGACTCTCTAACAAAAATCTCAGTGCAATGGGCTGATGCATTCACTCAGGGCCTTTTCTCTTCTACTGAGTTTCCTCATCCAGCCATGATATGAGGGTTTGTGCCTAGTCTTATTGGATTTTGTTATGACATGTTGGGTTGATATCACTGGGAGGTCTGCTTTTTTCTGAAGGGAAATGGAGTGGATGTGGGGAGAGAGGAGATGGGAGGAGGAGGAGGAGGAGGAGGAGGAGGAGGAAGAATTGAAGGATGTGTAGGTTCAGTCAGGATGTATTGTATGAGAAAAGAGTAAAAGTCTACTTTTTAAAAAAATATGTGCATAGATGTATGTTTTGCTTACATCTATGTCTATGTACCACTTTCATGCAGTGCCTGTGGAGGTCATTAGGGCCTCAGATTCCCTGGAACTAGCTGGAGTCCTAGACAATAATAGGCAGCTGCTATGTGAATGCTTGGAGCAAAACCAGGGTCCTCTGCAAGAGCAACATGTGCTCTTCGCTGCTAAATCATCTCTCCATTATTGCAGGTTGTGGTTTTATAGAAGGTTGCATGATAATGCTACTGACTACAGAGGGAAAGACTATCCAAGTAGGAAGGTAAAGATAATTAAACAAGGTCTATATTGTTTTTATGACAGTGTACACATGAAACTCAGCCCAGGGACTGAAGGAAAATTACTGCAAGGAAGTTCCACTAGGTCTTAAAACTGCTAGGTACCCCATATAGATGACCATCTACTTTCTTCTGATCTGTGACCTACTCAGTAAAACACATCAGAAACAGATTTCTGTTGATATTTAAGAAATACAAAAAGTTAAATATTATTTAGAAGGCAAATTGCTCAGTGTCAACACTGTATACTTAACAATTTTCTTTACATACAATATCTTGATCCATACATTAAAATGCAATAAATTATCAATATTCACTTTATTATTGCTTTCTTTAATAGAGACACTTGCTCTCCATTGTAAGTGGTTTGGATAAAGAGATCAACTAGAAGAAACTGGAGCTGGATGTATGGATTCAAATTTCACCTCTGTATTTTCCATTTATCTAAATTGTGAGTGTGTGTGTGCTTGTGTGTGTGTATGTGTTTACATCTGGTGCTGGGATAAATACAGAATCTTAATTGCACATGACAAACACAGAACTGTATATCTTGATCTGGAATTCACTTTTAAAAAACCATTATTTATGTCGTATGTGCCTCTGTGTGGGTGCCCACATGACATGGTGTGTGTGGGGGGCAGAGGATAGTTTTCAGGAATCAGTTTTCTCCTTCTACTATGTGAGTTCTAAGGAATAAACTTAGGTTCTCAGACTTGGCAGGATGTTCCTTTACTCTCAAAGCCATCTTGCTGCCCACCCTCCCCATTCTCTTCATACACTGAAAAGTTACTGCTAATTATGTAAAAAATTATAAAAGTACTGAATTCATGTTGATAAATTTAGATGATATAAGGCAAAAGGCCTTACTTATAAGGTATACAAAATAAAAATATTAAACTGAAAAGGATTTTATTTTAAATTAGCCTCATTTCACCATTATCAAACTCAGGAAGACAGAGAAAACATGACTGAAAAATGTTCATGATTATAAAACTGTCTGTAATTTATCCTAGTTAGGTGATTTTTGCAGCAACCACTGACCACTTCAAAGGCTTCTGTGACTATAGCTATGGAAACAGTAATCTATGGGTATAAATATAAGTTTTTAGAAATTATTATTTTATAATTTGACAGGCCCATTATGCTCATTTTGCAAAACAACTGCTGTATACTCCCTACTAGGACTGTGAACATCCCACTCTGCCATAGGCTTCTGGCCACGTTTATAATATCAAATGTGAATGGCCTCCTGTATGTTGGGTTTCAAATCCAATCAGAAAGTATCAGATTTTCTTCCTGTTCCCGAGATGTCCATTAAATTGGTGCACACAGAAACTGATAATTTATTTGTGAAGGTAACAACAAAATTAGCAATAAGAAAATTCCTGCTGATCAGGACAAAGAGGCTGAGAACAACCGATCCAAGTTTTAGAAATTTCTTAACATTTAGCATTATATAAGCACATAGCAAGATGGTAAAAGGTTGCAAGTTCAGAGTCAGGTGAGTTTAGCTCAGAGACACTGCTGTGGTTTATTTTTTGAGGGTAAGAAGTTCATTAGAGTTATTAACACTGAAGACAGACAGCATCATGGAGGGCTTCTGAAGGGAAATATGCCCCATAGGGCATGTGCATTCCTGCTTAGTTTTTTTTAAGGAAGAATGGTAGAAGGGAGATTGAAGTGTTTCCTTTTTTTGTCTGCACTTGGTTATTATTAGGGGTAAGCCTGAGTATTATGGGCGTTCATAGATGGGGACACAAGTATCTAGAAAAAAAGTTACTTTACTTCTATAACTTCACTTAGAGAAATTGTTAGTTTAGCCAAAATGGAAGAGAATTTCAATATACCATAGTCATTGCCAAGAGTTAGAAGACATGTAAAAGGATAAAATAAAACCTCCTTAATAAAATCTAAGGAATAGGTCATGAGAATAAGACTTTGTTTAGCTTTTCTTGAACTGGAACTGCTTGCTAATCTACATCTGTGAAGGTAGAGAACACATCTGTGATGTCTATACAGGAAGAGCACTGATGACCAACTGCTCAAACCCATGAGACTCAGAAAGATTACATCATAAAAAGAACAGAGAGAGAATGGTAGAGGAAGAAGATGGGAATGAGGGAAGTTTGAGGGAGACAGGGAAGATACAGAGAAGAAAGAGAAAAAAGAAAGCCTCTCATTTCACTACATGTCAGGATGACACTAAGGACAGGGAGTCAGGTCCCAGATAGACAGATAGATGGAGGGTCCACAAATAGTAAATAAAGAAGCAAATCCAGAACAAGACACAAAGTCCTAAAGGCCTGGCAGGCTTTTTCTCCCAATAGAAGGACCCCCTTGCCTGTGGAATTGTGCCACAAGTTCAACGCTAGATCTGGACATTTATACCCAAGTTGTGGGTGTATCTGCCTTCCTATCTTTGTTTAATGTGACAAAGCTTTAAGTAGGAAAGGATGACTTCCCCAAAGATCCTTAGAATATCCATCCCTCAAGCAGATACAAAGCTTCAGCTTCTCAAGTCCTTTGTTTTGCAGAGGGACCATATAATTGTGTGCCTCACTGTGTGTGTGTGTGTGTGTGTGTGTGTGTGTGTGTATCCCTGCGTCCCCTCACCTCTAATAAAAGTCTTGATTTTGTCAGCTAACTCTCTCTGTTATGTATGATATTTTCTTTCCCCTGCTTAATTTTTAAAGGGCAAATAAATAAACTAAATTAAGACTCCCTAGATAACAACTGTGTCATACAGCAACACCCATAATCCATTGCAACTCCAGATCTGTTCATACTACTGATTGTTATGATGTAGTGGAGAGGTTTGGAGCTAATCAGAAAGACAAAGATCTAAAAGAGGAGCAAATAGACAAGACATGTCATGTAGTCTGAGGATGAAGCTTTTTACAACCAGATGGTCCTGGGACTGATGGTGACAGCCTGGACCACAGAGAGGTGACAGGAAGTGCATATGGAAAGGATCAGAGACATCTTTTCTAAGTGAATCATGTTTGTACAAACATTACCTTGTAATTTATGAAGAAAAAAACTGTTGTCACACCCCTGACTCACTGAGTACACAGAGGTAGAGAGCAGAATTATGCTTCTTTTGCACAGGGAGATGGGGAGGAGGTGAGCTGTTGGTTACAGGTTCAAGCTTACTCTTAGGAGGAGTAATTCCATGGATCTAGTGCAGACAGGATGACTGTGGCATATACTGTAGTATACACTGTGCATTGTCCTGTAATGTATACTGTCTCACTGAAACCACTGAGATTTCAGGGGTTAACCCACCAAATGACAATGAAGGAGCAGAGGAATATGTTAATTTATCTTATCTGTGAGATTTCACATTTGAGTAAAAACTATATCTACTAAAGTTTTGTTATATATCTATTTTTAAATTTTAATAATGTAAGAGAGAATACAAAAAATGAAATGATTTTGGACAGAAATGCCAGATGGGGCACTGCTCTGTCATTCTCACCACATTGCCCACTCCATAAGGATGGTGGGTACACCCTGTAACATTCATAAGGTCTTTGGAGAGGCAGCTCTCCTCCCCAGCCATGCATCCACTCCAGAGCACTGGAAAAGGTGGCTGTTCAGTTAGAATTCTCTAGGGGAACTGAACCAAGGGAGTGGAAAAAATATTATATAATATATATGTGCATATATAATGACAGAGTTTATTAGCTCAAATTTAAAATAGTAACAAGCTAAATCACATAGGAGATGGTGAAAATGGATATTTACTAGGTCCTTAAGCCTGTGAGCCTTACCCGTCAGAGAAGTCTCATCATAGCTGTCTCGCATAGGGTCCGTAACTGGGAGTTACCCTATGAGGAAGGGACCTCAGTAGTCCCACTCTGGCTCCAGATGCCTGGAAATTTCCTACAGAGCCACTGGTTCTGCTCTTCACAAGACAATAAGTCCCAGCAGAACCAACAGAGCAAATAAACCCAGAGGCAAGAGGGAAGGTGAGCAAGCACAATGCAGAAGATCTGACCTCGATATATTTTTTAACATGGGCAGTTAGTTACCTTTAGGGACCACTCACAATCTATTTATACTGGGGAGGGAGTGCAGTGAGCTGATGGACAGCTTTGTTGAACAGTGCTTTACAGCAGACAAGAACTTCCAAGGGATAACTACAGCGCAGTCTCATGAAAACTTGGGATCTGGATGATTGCTGGATTCTTGGGTCCCTTTGGGCCTGAGACTGGAATTCTCAAGGCTTCCAAATGTTCTACAGTTTGGCATGGACATGCTGCCTAGGTTCTCCCCAAGCATATCCACTCTGTACCCTTAGCCCCTTAGTCTCCTGGTCCTCAGGTCAACAGGGTGATCCTGAACATCAATGAAGATGGAGTCTGGGATTCAGGGACCAAGGAGGCCTAGCAAATACAGGTGTTCACTGTAAGCCATAGTGAGTGACTGGGAATGAGAAGAGGAAACTCCAATGCTCACAATCTACTATCAAGGTTTTAACACCTCAATGTGCTGGTGAGGTCCTGACCTAGAGCAAGGCATCATTTGAGAGAGCCCATTTGCTTAAGCATCTTATAGTGATACAATGAATTTAACTCATTTATAATTGGCCAGCAGTGCCTATACTTGGGGGCAAAAAGTGGTAGTTGTGGTAGAGGTTGGAACCTAACAATGTCAAACAATTGGTAACAAAATCTACTTGCTTGTCTCACTGTCATCTCCACTCTGAAGTAAAGGCTCACCACAGATAAGGGCCATCTTCTCACCTCTAATTAACCTATTTTGTTTTCCTTCTCTGGCTTTGGGGAAAAAAAAGTGATACCAACTTCTGACAACGTCTTCCATCCGGCGTTCGCCTAGTGTTAATGAGAGGGAAACTGTCACTTAACAGGGATGGAGGAATAGGAAGATGGTAAAAATCTGTGTTCTATCTGCCTAGGAAGCCTGAACTAGTCTTAACATTCTGCAGTGCTAGACTTTTTAAGAAAAGAAAATATATTATTATAATATTTAATTTAATGCTGTGATACATTAGAATATTTAGGCAAGTGACAATTTGGAGAGGAATGCCTGCACCACAAACATTTGACATTCTTAAGGCATCTCAGGTCAACCTGTGCTATGTACTTGACTGTCAGTTCAGCATGTACTACATAGCGAACATGTCCCCCAACTCTAAAATTTATCATGACAAAGCAGTTTACAATGTACATGCCTTATCTCAAAGAGAATATGTGTAGAATGTAATTTCTACACTTCTCAGTGAGCATGCAAAACATTAGGGACACGGACGTCTCTGCTGATAAGAACATAGGGGCTAAAACCAGCATAACCAAGTTCTAAAACTGTTTTAATATTTAATGAAATAGAATCATGTATTATTGTGAGACCTGTGTAGAATGAGAGAATGAGATCTAACCAATAGAATAAAAGGAAGCAGGTCATAAGAATGAGAACACTCCAGGTAGCTCTGATTTCTGGAGGAAAATTGTTTTCAAGTCTGGAGCTGTGAAGGTAGAGGACATGCTTGTGATGCTTATAAAGATGGAGAGCCATGGACCCACTGCTCCAGCCCATCAGACTCTGAAAGATGACATCACGAAGAGTCATGAGAGAGAGGAATAGCCACTTGATTATGTATCTTGATTGCAGCATATAGCAATGGCCAATGAATGTTCCAGGCATAGAGATGTTCAAGACATTCCCTGCTTTGATGTAGCAGAGCAAGTTGGAGCTTATGAGAACATTAATCATCCAAAAGAGAAGGAGAAAAGGAAGAACTTGCCTTGAGGTTTGTGGTTTTAGCTTTGTCCAAATGGTGGTCCTGGGGCTGATGGTGACAGCCTGGACCACGCTGAGGAGACAGGTGGTGCAGATGGAGAGTCCCCGTGCCATCCTTGCTAGATAAACTACAGCTTTACAGCCAACATCTCCAAGGAAGTTTCTGAAATAAAACACTGTGGCTATGTCTCTGATCCCTGTGCTACAAATAATGATCATATTAGAAAACGCCAAGTGGATGAGAATAAGGTCCACAGGCTTTTTCTCAGTTCCCAAACCAGAAGTGAATACATATCTTATGAATACCATGATATTACCTACAATTCCAGGTCCAGCAAGAGAAAGGAAAATTATTGTGTGGATAATGTTATTCCACTTCATCTTCTAACTTCATGCACAGCACTAGAAAAAATCATTTGGGAAATAAGTGTAAGATTTTCCTTGTTTATTCTGATGAAAATGATATCAATTATGTATACACATATGGTTCCTTCCTTGATGATGCCTAATCATATGACCATGGATGAAGAATGAAGGAATTCAAAGGAGGGTCTTTGTAATTTTCCTGGTTTGTCTATTTTCCATTTCCACAGAAGTGGTGCTATTGACAATCAAGGCATAAACTTAATCATAAACATTCATCCTGCCTGTCACAAAGGCCCTCCTTTGAGTTCCTTCATTCTTCATCCATGGTCATATGACCATGTTCTTCCTAGATAAAAGCTAAATGGATAGCATCACTTGTCAGTTTTCTAAACAGCACAGTCCTGAGTGGTAGCCTGACAGGCCTCCTTCCTTTTTCCTCATCACACCCAGTGTGACCTCAGTTTCTGGACTGTGTTGGTGCCTCATCCTGGTCCTCTTCACTGCCTCGTATGCTCAAATGGTTGTGGAGGTAATAAAAAGCTTGCAGCTTCTCAGAAAGTTTTATTTGGTCAAGTGGTCCAATTTCTGAGGGAGATAATATGATTTTCTCCTCTTCCCAAGCTCTTTGGTCATAAATTATACAGACGTTAGTGACTTAGTGGGGACATGAAAGTCTAGCTCCCTGGCTTCAGGATGGGACTAAGTGTGGAATAAGTTGTGTTCCTAATCTTCATGGGGAGAATCATACCAAAAGTGATTTTCTTTATACTCCTTTATACTTTTTTTTTCTGTGAACACTTTCCCAAAAAGAACATCAGGAAAACTGTTTCTATAGAGTCTTAACAAAGGCATGTCTTGTTGTTTGTTTTAAGGTTGGTTTAGTCTAGTGATGTTCTCAGTGAGAAACTCGCCAGCCTGTCCATCTTCACCATATCTCACACGGTGACTGTCATCATTTTATGTATGGTATCTTTTCCCCTGGATTTTTGCTTTCCACACTGAAGTCAATCTGAACCCTTGAAGTAAAACCTTCCTCCATTTGTTTCAGCCTTCACAAAACCCAGAGAGTCTCACATGATAACTTTGATTCCTATCTGCTCTTCACAATTGGACATCTTATCCATGTCAAAGGGAGTTCTGAATTATTTTGAACCTCCCCAAGCAAATGTTAGCACTAGCACTTATCATTCTACAGGAATATGTGCTGTATTCACAGATATTTTTGCCCATCTACCATACCTTCTAGTGCCTTGCTTAAGGTGTCATCTTTGATGCTTTCCCTGCCCTCAGAAGTCTTTGTTGTATGTGTTATGTGCTCCCTTCCTGTACTGGGCAATCAGCAGGCCTCAGAGATGCTGGTTATGAATGTAGTTTGTAAGTATTAGCTCAAAGATTATAGGTTGCTCAATGAGTCTGTTGATTTAAAAGCCACTTTAATCACAGAGATGAACTGACAAAGGAATTTTGAGAAATATTTGAGTTAGGCTCTTTTATTAAGTTTGATAAATCTGAGTATCTCCCAGAAAACAATTCAGTTTGGATGACACAATTGGTTAATACTTAGCACTTTCTCACTTATACAATGATGTAAGATTTCAGACTTCAATTTATCCTGCTTGGGTTATCCTCTAAGAACTTACCAAAAGGACTGGAGAGATGTCTCAGCAGTTAAGAACACTGACTGCTCTTCCAGAGGATCCAGGTTCATTTCCCAAGCACCCACATGGCAGCTCACAATTCTCTATAATTCCAGTTCCAGGGGATCTGACACCTTCAAATCAATGCACATAAAATAACATTAAATAAATTTTAGAAAGAGAACTTATCAATAATGCTTTAAATTCTCTCAAAAATTTTCTGTACTGAACTGCTTATAATTTGATAGCTTTTTAGATGTACCTATGGGATCTCTGAGTTAACAATAGCAAAATTTGTAGCCATGAAATTGTCATTGATTTTCAACAGTGTCAGAACTTAGTTGGAAAA
Source organism: Sigmodon hispidus (assembly GCA_004025045.1). Lineage (NCBI taxonomy): Eukaryota > Metazoa > Chordata > Mammalia > Rodentia > Cricetidae > Sigmodon > Sigmodon hispidus. Next base: position 4,801 of record PVIH01024833.1, on the reverse strand, counting down.
GCCACTCTTCCACTGACACACACTCACATACATCTATTCAGGATGATTGGGAATATATAAATATCTTCATATACATATTTAATATACTTTTTGACCATTACTTATTCAGCATGTAAGAAATAGCAAAGAGCAACTTCTGTAAAACTAATCAAATCAGTGTTTTCTTTAAAAAATATGTTATGAACTCTAGGAGCAGATGCAAGGTCTAGATGCATGAGAGAGAAATCAGTGAACTAGAGAAAGATAAACTACAAAATTGACAAGCTAAGACTTTGCAACCAGCTAATCTGTCTGTCAAACCTGCCTTTCCTAACCACTGGCTTTGATCATTTTACTTTGCTCCTTTTACATGCACTGATGTAGGGATGCTGCTTGGTACCACTCATGAGTGTTGTGAGGATTCAATAGAGCAGAGGTACATAGTGCTTAGGACAGTGTCTGCCAAGTGTTAAACACACTCTAATGGCATTGTTCTATGATTTTGTGTCTTGTCAGTTTCCTCCACAATTCTCTGAACTTGCACTCTGTTATGTTTTGAGCCTGGGCAGGGAAGCATTAGAAATAATAAAACCATTACAGAGAAAGGTAGGTACCCCTTACCCTTTTGTGAGGAGTCTAAAAAGTGCATTATGTCCAAGATACTGTTAAGGAGAAACTTTCACTCATATGAAGATAAAATCACACAAACTGGAAAAACTGCAGAGAAGAAAAACTTTCTCATACTAATACTGAAATTTCAGCTCATTTCTCCTATACCTGCCTAGGCTGTCATGACCATCTTTGGCCCAGTGCACCCCATGCTCTGCACACAGCTCCCTCATGGACATAGAAACTATTCTGCATGGCAGATGGAGATGAGAGACTGCCTTTTTCCTTTATCTTTTCACCTTCCTCTTTCACAGTAACAGGGAAACCCAGATAATACCATTCAACCACTTCCCATATCTCACAGCATCTTTGTCAAGGTGAAAGGCAGCATCAGTCCACTGTGGCATAATAAGGAACACTTACCTGTGGAGTCTGTGCAGGAATCAGGGTGGGTGTTCTCACAGCATAGCCAGACCCTGTTTATCATCCTTAAGCTCTGTGTTCCCAGCAACTGTCACTGCTATTAGGATGTCACCATCAGGAGTTTGGCTTCTCCAGGGGAAAAGGGGCTCCTTATGCACCTCTTCATCCTGGATGGCAGCTCTGTGCTCTCCCTGGTGGCCTGCCATTTGATGAGCCAGAAACTTTCTGTTCCTAATTACAGTCTCTGTGTGGTGACAAGGAGGGCTATGAGGATGAACAGTACTCTGAGTTTTCTTGCTTTTGGAAATTAAATATCCACCACATATATGGAGACAAAACACACAGACACAATAATAAGTAAAAGCTAGATAAGATAGAATGAATCAATCTAGTAAAAAATAAAGGTTTAAAGAAGAATGAAAACAGAAGGTTTACATGGCTATTTCAAAAGCTTACCTTTTTAAAGGTCAGCAGAATGCAGGTCCTGCCCTATAACAGAAAGCCAAGCAGGATGGACCACATTGATCTGAGACTGGCAAGCCCATTGTAGGAGTGGCCCCAACAATGAGTGGTTGATGGGTGTTTCTATAGTCTTCCTTATATCACATATAGAAATATATCTTTGAAGAAATGTGATTAGAATTCACAAATAACTCACTAGAGAAAGTAATTTGAAATGAATCCTTTTTCAGGCTTGCAGATGTTCTGACTCAGAAATGAAGTTAAACGAGCAAAATATCTGTATAAAACAATTCCTTCCTACGCTGTACCTCCTTGTGTACACTGAAACTACAAAGGGTCATTTCTCCTCTCAAGGAAGTCTAAACACCATTCCTAGATCTTATTCTTAAAGTATAAATATAGAATATATCATAAAATGGATTTATGGGGCATTTTTTCCACTGAGGCCAGAAAAGCAGGTAGCATAGAACACCCCTCAGGAGACACCTAAGTAAGGTTGGAGGTTAAGGCAGAAGGATCCTCAAGGCAGTTGTTACTTTAATCATGTACCATGCTAAACTTCCTAATCACTCAGTATTTGTGATCCAGCTCATGCCTCAAAATATTTTTGAAAACAAAAAGTGGTTGGGTTTATCCACCAAAAGGTGGATTGATACTGCAAATGTTATGTTTAGTGAAAAAATCCAGATACAACATTGTACTCTATAATCCATATTATATGAAGTCCAAGCAAAGCTTATCTATGGGGACTGTAATTACAAAGGGGTTTCTTGAGGTAAGATAAAAATTGAGGGGAAGGGGAATGGAGAAATTTGATGTGATAAGGAGAATTATCTATGTCTTCTTGGAGTTAGATAGACCACAAGTGAATAAGGTTGCTTAGAGGTATTGAAATTAGAAATAAATTTCATGCATTTCCTTCTGTGCAGATTATGTAAATTAATTCTCATGACAAGTCTTACCAAAATTCTAAGAATGTTTTATCCCTTGACAATGTATAGAATGCATTGTGTCAAAGCATGCTAAGGAATTTAAAGTTATACATAAACTTATCTTCTAAAATTAAAAAAAAGAAACTCAGGACTGTTACAGTATTCTCTGAGACCCTCTTGACTCTATTTTTCTGTCTCTTGTGGTAGAATGTTTTCTGTATGATGTAATTGAAGAACTGTTTGACCCATGCACGGCACGGTAGAAGTGGGTGGAGAATCAGAGGCAGCCAGGTAGAAGGAGGGTGGAGTTAAGTCACTCTCCATCGGACCCCCAAGAGGAACAGACATGTAGAGGTACCGGCCAGCCACAGGCTGGGAGCCACGTGGTGGTCAAATCAATAGAAATGGATTTAATTAAGATGAAAGAGCTAGCTAGTAATGTGCTTAAGATATGGGCCAAACAGTGTAAAAGATATAAGCGTGTGATTTCATTTCTTTGGGGGACAAAAGCCACGGGTGTGCAAACCAGGTTCCAACCCCCCCCCCAACGCTGCGGACCGAGGGCCGGTCACAAACCTCCCGGACCCAAAACGGGCCGGGAAAAACATTCTACAACAGTCTCTGTCTAATTTTTTCTATATCTGTAATTTCTTAATCCACACTTTCCAATATCAAGGACTGTTATTGTTGGCCAGATCTTTCATGTATCCTCACCCTCAATTTGTAAATCCCATAACATGCATTTCTGTGACTGGGCACATAGGGATTTCCTTTTTCAGTTTGACCTCTCGTCTTCTCGTTCTCCCTCCCCCAGTATGCTGTATGTCCTTCATCTCCCTGACCCTCACTTCTGAGCAGGGTCTCGCTATGGAAGCCAGTCTTGCCTTAAGTTCATGGCAAGCCTCCTGATAAACCTCCCAAGAACATAAAGTATAAGTTACCATAATCTTTTTCTTTATTTATTTTGTATTTATCAAAAAAAAAACAGTAAAATGAATTTAAAATGCTGAAAAGTTAACAATAACTATAAAGAAGATAAAAATCATTCATAAGCATGACTTATCAAGGGTGACAATGCAAATAAGATTGCTACACATATATTTACTTTGTGTTCAGCTTTCCCTCTGAATTTTTTTTTCCATCCCTGTATATCCTTATTCAAGGTCCCTTCCCCCTCCCACCACATCAGGTCATTTTTCTTCTCTGCAACTCCCCATCCCCTCCCTGGGCACACAGCAGACAGTCCTATGGTCCCACTGACCCAATAATGCTTGGATCAGTCTCCACTCCTGGCCAAATCCAGTTTTGTCTCCCCTCCCTCAAGAGTGAGTCAGGTGTTCCTATAGATGGACTGGGGTTTGAAGGGTCAGTCCAGGGTGTTTCTGATCCCAAGCTGTTCAGTGGCTGTGGTTTGCCACTTGGGCATGCTTGGCTTTTATTCTTGTTTGTTTGTTTAGAGACCACTAATGAGTGAGTACATCTCCTGCTTATCTTTCTGAGATTGTGATACCTCGCTCAGGAGGATATTCTCCAAATCCATCCATTTGCTTGTGAATTTTAGGATATCATTTTTTCTTACTGCTGAGTAGTATTCCATTGTGTAGATGTACCACAGTTTGTTAATCCATTCTTCAGTTGAGGGACATCTAAGTTGTTTCCAGGTTCTTGCTATTACAAATAATGCTGCTATGAACATAGTTGAGCTAATAACTTTGGAGTGTGAATATGCCTCTTTAGGTATACACCCAGAAGTGGTATTGCTGGGTCCTTGGGGAGATTGATTCTCAATTTTCTGAGAAACCTCCATATTGCATTCCAAAGTGACTGAACAAGCTTACACTCCGACCAACAATGGAGGAGTGTTCCCCTTGCTCCGTATCTTCTCCAACATAGGCTGTCATCTGTGCCTTTTATCTTAGCCAATCTAACAGGTGTTACGTGGTATCTCAAAGTTGTTTTGATTTGAATTTCTCTGATGGCTAAAGATGAAGAGAACTTTTTCAGGTGCCTTTCAACCATTTGTAGTTCCTCTGCTGAGAATTCCCTTTTTAGATCTGTACCCCATTTTTTGATTGGGTTATTCAAGGTTTGGGGCTCTAGATTCTTGAGCTCTTTAAATATCTTAGAGATCAGTACTCTGTCACTTGTAGGGTTAGTGAAAATCTTTTCCCATTCTGTAGGCTGGCGTTTTGTCCTATTTGCGCCGCGCCAAACCCCGACCAGCAGAAGAAGACACGGCACCAGGATCCTTCCGTGGCAATTGACCAGGTCCTTTATTGAAAATCCTCGCAGCAGCCGCTCCCAGCCCGTGCAGCCAGCTTTAAACCCCAGGTTCACCACTCAGCTACTGCCACGTGGGCCTCTACCATAGGGCCACGCATACGGAAGCAAGCGAG
>PVIH01024832.1:0-21907 GCA_004025045.1 Sigmodon hispidus | reverse complement strand
AAAAAAAATTCAGAGGGAAAGATGAACACAAAGAAAATATAGGTGTAGCTATCTTATTTGTATTTCTTCCCTTGATAAGCCATGCCTATCATTCTTATCCTCTGTATAGTTATTGTTAACTCTTCCACATTTTAAATTCTTTTTACTGTGTTTTTTTCTTTTGATAAATACAAAATAAAGAAGGAAGAAAAAAAAAAAACAACACTTATTTATTTATTTATTTGCCTTGGTGTTTGCCTGGAACTGGAACTACAGACAGTTGTTAGCTGCCATGTGGGTGCTGGGAATCGAACCTGGGACCTCTGGAAGAGCAGACGTTGCTCTTAACTGCTGAGCCAACTCTCCAGCCCCAGAGCAGGTTTTAAGAGAAGATGACAGGATAAGGTTGCAGTGCGCCAGAGCCTTTCTAAGGAAAACTCCTCATCCCCACGCCATACGTCCAAACTCCCGTTCAGCTGGGCCGAACTGCGCACCCAGTTGGGAACTCTCGTGAGAGAATGACGACTTCCTGTCCTGGTCCTCTCTCTCGAAGGTCTACTTCCGGAATCCTTTCCAGTTAACCACACCCCACTCGTCTCCAGTCCTATGACACGATCGTTCACATATATAGTTCCTGATTTCCCGCTACAGAAACCTATGGGGTTCAGGGAAGAAACCAGATTCATAGAGGGCCCTGAGTTTGGGCCACAATTCCTTGTGGGCCCACTGAACTTCTCATATAGCATCAAGAAGATCTTATTTATCTAGTTCTGCTAGTAAGTCCACCTGGAGGTTAGGGATGATGGGGGAGGGGGTGCCAAACATAATTTCACATGGGGTTAGTCCCATCTGATAAGGGGAGTTTCTGGTCCTATATAAAGTGAAGGGAAAGAGAGCCACCTAGTCTGTGCCAGTCTTCAAGGTCAATTTAGTCAGGGTCTCTTTTAGTGTATGGTTCATTCTTTCTACCTGCCCTGAACTCTGGGATCTATATGTGCAATGTAACTTCCAATCAATCTCCATAAAGGTGACTAAATTCTGACTTACCTGGGACACAAAAGTTGGTCTATTATCCGACCCTATCATAGTAGGAAATTCATATCTTGGCAAGATATCTTCAAGAAATTTCTTTGCCCCTACCTGTGCCATTTTATGATTGGTGGGAAATCCCTCTGTCTGAAGTGCTTAAAAATACTAACAAATGCTTGTAACCACACTTGCCAGGTTTTATCTCAGTGAAGTTTATTTCCCAATAAGTTCCAGGCCTCTTCCCCCAGGTTTCTTAGAGTTAGCAACAGCATTGGTGAGTTGGCAAGCTTTGCAATTGGTGACAATGCCTACATTTTTTTGCTGTAAGTCCTTTATTTTTATTCTTGACTGTCCGACCAAGTCCTGCATTCTCCATGTCCCTATATGGGAGGATCAATGGATCTTGGCAAGCAGTCTATCTCCTAGATGTTCAGGCAAGATGATTTTACTATCTGAAGTTCTTCACCACCCATCTATGCACTGGGTCATGATGTGGGTCTCAAACCAGGAAATATCTTCCTTAGTATACCCTGGATGTTCTGGTAGGTTGAGTGCCCTAGGGTCTACCAATACATTTGCAGAAGCTACATCAGTCTGGAGTGCCACCTGCTGGACAGTCTTGTTTGCCAGATTGTTGCCCCTGGGGACTGGCCCATTTCCTCTTTGGTGTCCTTGGTAGTGAAAAATGCCCAATTTCATGGGTAGTCATAGGGCTTTAAGGAGGGCCAAGATCTCATCTCTATTCTTGAAAATTTTTACTCCTGCAGCCAGCAGTCCTCTTTCTTTATATATTGCCCCATGTATATGTGCCATTGTAAAAGCATACCAGCTGTTGGTGTAGATGTTAACTTTTTGCCCTTCCTCAATTCTAATGCCTTAGTTAGGGCTATCAAGTCTGCTCATTGGGCAGACGTACCAGGTGGCATAGGCTCTGCCCATACTACCTTCTCTGCAGTAGTGACTGGAGCGCCCGCATACCTTAGATCATCCTACATGAATCTGTTAGCATCAATATACTAGGTAACTTCTGCATCAGGCAAAGGGATGTCCAGAAAGTCTGGTCCAATACTGTATGCCTGGACCAGGATTCCTGATCAGTTGTGCAATGGTGCTTCCAATTCCAGATCAGGCATTAGAGTAGCTAGATTCAGAGCTCAGGGTATCTGGAAGATTATTCTGGCAGCATTTAGCAACTGGTAGTGGATCATTCTGGCATTGCTCAACCACCGATCAGGGGGCTGCTTGAGAACTCCCTATGTGTGTAAAGTGTGGTTATGGTAGGAGTATGTCCCAGGATCAACTTGGCAGTGTCCTTGACTAGCTGTGCCATGGCTGCTACTATGCAGAGGCAAGCAGGCCATCAAGCTGCCACAGTGTCTAGTTTCTTTGACAGATAGGCTACAGATTGTTGCCAGGGACCAAGTGTTTGAGTTAGGACTCCTTTGACTATCCCCTTGTTTTCATCTACATATAAGTGAATTGGTTTAGTCCCATATGGTAGGCCCAATGCTGGGGATGAAAGTAGGCTCTGCTTGAGTTTGTCAAAGGCCAGCTGGTGTCCTCAGTCCAGATGAAGTTTCGTCCTTCTTTGGTGGCCTCATATAAAGGTCTGGCCAGTTCTTCAATTCCTGGGAATTATAGATGACAGAACCCCACTGAGCCCAGGAACTCTCTTACTTGCTTGGTAGTAGTAGGTGTGGGGATCTTAAGTACTGTCTCTTTCCTTGCAACTGAGAGTCACCTCTGCCCTTCCTTCAGGATATATCTCAGGTATGTTACTTGTTGCTTGCAGATTTGGGCTTTCTTGGCTGAGGCATAGTATCCTAGGTTTCCCAAAGTCTGCAATAGCTGCTCAGTTACTGCTAGGCAAGTTTCTTAATCTGCAGCTACAGTCAGCAGGTCATAAACATACTGTAACAGGCTGTTTTATGGGTTCTGTGTCTGGTAGTCTCCCCAGTTCTCATGTACAGCTTTGTCAAAGATGGTGGGGAAGTTTTTGAATCCTTGTGGCAATCAGGTCTATATCAGCTGGCTGTTAATCCCAATCTCTGGGTTCTGCCATTCAAAGGCAAAGTATTGCTGGCTCTTGGGGGCCAGGGGCAAGCTGAAAAAAAGCATCTTTTAGGTCCAGAACAGTATACTATTATTAATCTAGAAGTGGTGAGCTAAGTAAGCTATAAGGATCACACACTGTAGAGTGTACTCCATCTCCCTTTTATTGATAAATAAAATTTTGGACTAGTCTATAATCATTAGTGTGAGGGTTTTTGACAGGTAGCAGGAGTGTGTTCCAGGACGACTGTATGGGCCTGAGAACACCTGAGTTCAGGTGCCTCCTAATGTGTGGTACAATGCCCTTCTTGTCCTCTAGGGACATGGGATACTGATGGACCTTAACCAGGTCTGCCCCCAGCTTAATTTCCACATATATAGGTGGGCAATGTGCTACTAGTCCCATTCCCCCATTTCAGCCCAGACTAATGGGAACTGCTGTAGCTACTTCTCCAGCTGTGGTTCAGGTGCAGTAGTTGTTTGATATAGCCTGTACTATTCAGTTAAACTACTGGTCACTAATACATAAATGGGTTTCCCATTTTCATTAAACAATTTATCCTCTTCATCAGAAAAATACATTTGAGTTTTCCTATTTTGGTTAGCAGATCACAGTCAAGCAAGGGATATGAGCATTCCAGAATAACCAGGAAAAAGTGGGTTACTTGGCCAGTTCCCAAGTCCAGCATTCTCTAGGTAGTCCATGAATACGGTTTGACTCCAGTGGCCCCTTGAACCCAAGTTTTATTGTCTGTCATGGCACCATTAGCCATTAGCAATACAGAGTTCTGGGCTCCTGTGTCCACCATGAAATCAATTGGTTTTTCCTCCACTCTTAGGGTTACCCTGGGCTCATGGAGGGGGTCCAAGCCCTGATTCCTCTAATCACTGTCCATTAGGCTAAGGCTAAGTGTTGCCCTTAGTCACCTTACTGGGGCATTCTCTAGCCCAATGTCCCTCCTCTCTGCAGTATGTGTATTGATTCTTCCCCAGCTGGAGCCTTTCTTTATTACCTCTAGGTTTTATATCCTCCTGCTCAGTTGCCAGTCATTGTAGTTGTCTTTTGCACTCTTCTGGTGCATCAGTCGCTGCCAACAACACCCTAGCAAGGTGCTGCTTCCTATGCCACTGTCCTTTTTTAATTTCTTGTCCTTCTGCACTATCCCTCCCATTGTATGGTTTCTCAGCCACCATTTACAAAATCTCTAATACTTTTTTCTCCTAGATGCTCCAGCCTCTGTAGTTTTTTTCCTGATATCAGAAGCTGACTGGTTAATGAAAACAAAAGTCATTGCAGTAGCATTTTCCTGGGTCTCAGGATCATAGGGTATATATCTCCTGAAGGCTTCCTGGAGCCATTCAAGAAATGCTGCTGGGCTTTCATCTGCTCTCTGCCTCACATTACACACTTCACTCAAATTCATAGACCATCTTGCAGCTGCTATTAGACCCACCCGTAGAGTCTGATGATAGGCCAGGAGACTTGCCTTACCTTCAGCTGAATCATAATCCCACACTGGATGAATTAGGGGAAAAACTGCATCTATGAGAGCCTGATTAGCTGTGGGCTCTCTTATGGGGTCTTGAACCAGCTTCTGAGCCTCAGTTTGTATCCAATCCCTCTCCTCTCTTGTGAAGAACACCTGTAAGAGCTTTGTACAGTCATACCACATGGGTTGGTGGGTAAAGAGAACTGTCTGAAAGAAGCTAATTAGTTCTTTAGAATTTCCTGAGAAGGGCACATTTTGGGCCCTCCAATTATAAAGGTCACTAGTGCCAAAAGGCCAGTAGTGATGTGGTTGATTTCCATCCTGGTCAGAGGGTCCTGTAGCTCTAAGGGGGAGAACTAGAGGCTGGGGGTCCCTTGATCTGGTTCCTCCCTCATCTCAGGGGCAGGGAGTTTTGGGGCTGACTGAACTGGCAGGGGACCTGGTGGTGGGACAGCTGTACCAGTATCAAGAGCATAAGGAAGTGGGGGATAAGTTGTCATCCTCTGTACTGCCATATTGGATGACTTCTGGCCTACAAACCAATGGGGATTTGGAGGGTGAGTTTCTCTCTGTAGCTACCAGTATCTTGACCTTTTGGTGCAAAAATAATTTAATTTAAGGAGGTGGATTCTCTACCAAATCCCTCCAGACCACTATATGTGGCACTTCATCAGGGTATCCTATTGGAGGTCTGAAGACCATTTCCTCTACTGTCCCTATGAGGGCCAAATCGACAGTTCCTCCTGAAGGCCAGTCCACTCTGAGTGCTGGCCATTCTGACCTGCAAAATGTGTCAAATTTAGACTTTTTAATCATTACCATAAGATTATGAGCATGTATGTTAACATCCTGGAAGTGAGTCAGAAGTAAGTCCAGTGGGGAAAAGATTACTTGTCTCCTGGCACTCTTTACAAGCATGGCCACACATGAAGAAACATAGACACCACAAAAGATAGAGGGCACTAATATCTAGGCAATTAGTTAAAAGAGGTAAGTCCAAAAAAAAAAGTAAGAAATCATGTGTCCCATGGCTTTCATCACAAGTATGAGGCACTCTGTCCCCTACAGATATGTTTCCATACTATAGCAGGCTGGGGCAGGCTGGAAAGTTCAAGTTTGCTGCCTTCTTCCCCCCTTACTAAACTTTACAGGACTAGGAAACATGTGTAACCTGGGTGCCTGAGCCTTCTCAACTGCTGGCCCACACCTGGGCCTTCCTGGAGGATTTGTTCTGGAGACCGGGCCCAGCCAGGCAGGGCCTAGGGCCTTCTTTGACTCTGCTCTGGAAGGGGATGGAGTTTCAAAGCCCTCGGTTCTTGTCTGATGATGCAGTTCTCCCTGGAGATGGGGCCCAGCTGGGCAGCACCTAGGGCTTCCCTTTCTAAAAGAATATTTAAAAGGAAAGAATTAAGGAAGAGAAAGTACAACTGGTGATAGATGACAGGTTGCTAGTGGCACTTGAAAGTGTCTTATGTAAAGACTATCTTTACACAGGTAATTATAATGTTAGATGATTGTTTATTCTATAAGTAGTTTTCATTTTCATTTTTCTAAATCAAAAAGATAAATCTATTTATATTAAATGATATTGATATTATTATATTAGGCTTAAATGCTGAAACTTTGAAACTGAAAAATCATGGCAGTTTAAAACATTGAAGACATATAATAACTGCTGTATTTAGTTAGGTAAAGTATTTGATAAAAATGCATTAGGTGTCATTTGCAGGATATGTTGCCATGTTCATGGTAAGTGCTTCTCTACTAGAATTCTGAGTCAGGGTAGAATATAACAGATTATGTAGTAAGCACATTTCTAGATAAATTTCCTATGTTGCATGCTTTGCTCCAATTGTTTATAGGCTTTTGTCTCAGATGAGATAAGCTTAGAATATCTTTTGGTACATTTAGTACACAAAAAAGACTTATAACTAACCTTGTCCTTAACATTGGCCTGGGTACAAACTTCTAGTAACTTGGCTTTCCATAGCTATAAATGTCTACTTTCATCACATAAGCCTTTCTGGCCTATGTTACATTTTTTGGATGCCAGATAAATAATAGATATATTACGGATAAAGATAGACAGATGATAAATGCCAAGATTAACAATATGACATATAAATTAATAAGTAGAGAGTAAAAAGACCTTAATCAGGCCATATCCCTCCCCCAACCCTAGTTCTGGGCGCACATCCTTTGAACCAGTCAAATGTCAAGTCTGATGAGTCATGTGGAGTCAGCTCCACTGGCACCATGCACAACTTCCAGGCCAAGTCTGGGGCACACATTAATGTGCTATTCCAGCCTGATGAGTTTCTGGGCCTTGTTAGCCTACACCATTTTCAACCCTGAGGCTGAGCTTGTACCTTAACATAGACTTTTGAGTTTCCAAAGTCCTGGCTAACTCATAACATCCTCACACTTACCTCTAGCTCTTAAAGTTGTCTTCTTACTCTGCCACATAGATCTCTTAGCCTTGAGATGGAGAGGCTTTCTGAAAACATCCCATTTAGGACTGAGTACTTGCACATCTCTCAAATTCAACACATCATCCAGATGGGTCTCTGTGTTAATTCCCATTTACCATTGATGCATCATTGATAATTTATGGATATAGCTATATGTCATTAAGAATCCTTTTACTGCTGTGTTTTTTTTTTTAAGCATAAAGAAATGTGTGGAGGAATAACTAACACTAATAGCATTTTATAAGTCATTTAGAAACCTGACACTGTAGAATCTTACTCAGATGTATACCTATAAAAGGGAGTTTAAATGAGGTTACCATATAATAAAGGGGACAATACCAACTATACATCATATGCTAAAATGCCTAGTACCAGGAATGGGTTAAGTCTTTGTTGGCCAAAGGGTACTATAGACCTTGCAAATATTAGAATATAATGACAATGCTATTGATTACATTAAAAAATCTGGTGGCAAGACCCTATTACCTAAGAAACCACTTTTTTTTGTCACCAGTCATGGAAAAATTAAACTGGTGATCAACTGAAAACTTACTTTTATTGACTAGTATTCATAGTATTCATAATGATTGAATATACTATATGCATTACCAAACAAGAAAAGTAACCATCCGTCTCATTCAGCTATAGACCTTATGAGCTACAATAGTGACCTGCCTAAAAAATATACCCTCTGGAACAAATGTTATGTAAGCAACCAGCCACTTTTAAAAATTGGATTTAAGGACCACTTTACAAAGTATAATTCATACTCACCACTGTTAATGTGCCTAAGAACCTGAGACTAGATAGTCATGGGTCATAGAGAAAAATTTATTACTATTATTTTGCTAACTGAAACAATTTATGTGAAAGAAGCATATTAAATGATATATGTGCTTTGTTTTTATAATCAAGTGGAGTTACTGAGAAACATTTTAAAGCAGAGTCCAGTATTGCTTCTAATGAAATAAGAACTTTGTATCTTAAGAAACTACAATCACTTCTGCTAGAGCTAACTAAATCAAGTGTTCACTTTAGATGTTCTAAACAGACATGGCTTCTCCAATCCCTGTCTCTGTGCTAGCTTGATATACAACTCTTGACTTTTCTTAGCTAATGTTTACCAAGGCATAAGAGTTTTAGTATTAGAATATTTTTGTCAAATTTTGGTTGTTTTTTTTATGCTTTTGATTTTATTAATTTGGTCTTGTATTTTATCTGTTGACTTATATAAGCACTAGAAACACATAGTACACATTCATATATACAGAGAGAACAGCAATGCACATTAAATAATATCAGTAAATATTTGTAAAAATTAAAAGCATAATCAAAAGTATTAACTGCTTATATAGCGAAACCGCTGTTTGATCATTGAAACTGAAGACACCTGCATACTTGCTTTAAGACTGTCCAATCACTTTTTAAAGAATTATATTATTAAATAATGAAATAACTTGATTAATAATATAAGTTTAAGATTTAATTTTCAATTCATTTTGTTACTAAATTATGACTCTTACACAGCTTTTCTTATAATGTCTGTACAAAAAAGCTAAAATCATATAATTAACATAAGGAAGCATTGTCAACAAATGGTACTGGTACAACTTGATGTTGGCATGTAGAAGGATATAAAGAAATATATGTCTATCAACCTGTGCAAAACTAAAGTTCAAGTAGATCAAAGACATCTACCTAAAATCAGATAGACTGAACCAGATAAAAGCACATTAGGAAGTAGCTTAGAATATGTTGTCACTGGAGATAAATTCCTGAATAGTAACAATTAATAAATAGAGCCTCATGAAACTGAATAGTTTTGTAAGGTAAAATACACTGTCAAAAAGGACAAAACGGCAGCCTACAGAATGGGAAAATATTTTTGCCAATCCCACATCTGATAGTGGGCAGATATCCAAAATACATAAAGAACCCAACACAATAGACATCAACAAACCAACTTAAAAGTGGGGAACAACCAAAAGCCATGTGGATTCTAGGGGTCTAGGCTGCCACCTGTGGCCACATTTGTATAATCTGAGGATTATACAATAACAGGGGTCATACTAATTGGAGTGCTCTACAAAGTCATCCAGAGCCCTGGTGACTTCCAGGCTTAATCTGTGGCAGGGGGCTATGTATGGTACTGTGGTCCTACTGAATCTAGGGCCTATGTTAATGTCCATGATCCATGTTATCACTGAGAACTATAGGAGAACTGTCCCTGTATCTAGAGAACCAGAGAATTGGTCCCACCCTTTGCCTGCCACATCACCAGAAGAGCTGCCCCTCTCACAGCCTTTGAGAACTAGCCCAAATGGCATGGGGAGGGAAGAAATGGCTCTGACCCTCAAAGCCCATGTTAGAACTTTTCTCTAGCTGCCTCTGGTGTAGAGCATGGGCAAAGAAGAGCCGGCAATGATGCTTACAGGAGGAGAGTGATTTTGTAGATCTGGACTGACAATCTCAGCTACTACCCAGACCCACATTCAGGGCTTTTTCTTGTCCCACTCCAACATCTATACCACCTATTACCCACTAGAATACCAAAAGAGGTAAAGGGGTGAAGATACTGATTCTATGAAGTTTTACAGGATCTCTATGACTCAGGGCAACAATCAAATATCTGAGAAAATTTTTGATGATAGTCTATTATTGATGATATACCAAAAACCAGAGGCCTTGAAACAACCAACAACTCATAGCGCTGAATATTTTCAAGTAAAGCTGTTTGGGAAAAAAAATGTATTCTTCATGACATATCACAGCTCCCAAAGGCACTACAACAAAAGATATATGATGGAACATCAGAAAAGACAGAAGAACATTTTTTTGTTGTTGTTGGTTAACGAGGTTTTTTGCTGTCATTATTTTCTTTTGGGGGAAGGCTACAGAGGTTGAAGGTAGACATAAAAGAACTAAAAATCAAGTAGAATTGGAGTGCATCTTGTGAACGCCACAAAGAATCAATAAAAAATTATGTCAAAAATGGAGTACAGATCAAAATGAACTTTTCAACAGAGAAATCTCATATGGGCAAAAAGCACTTAGAGAAATGTTCAACATCCTTACTCATTACTGGAATGCAAATCAAAATGACTCTGATATTCCATCTTATACATGTCAGAATGGCTAAAATCAAAAACACAAGTGGCAGCTCCTTCTGTCTAGGATGTTGAACAAGGGGTACTCTGCCATTGCTGGTAGGAGTGCAAACTCATACAGCCACTCTTGTAATTAATATGGTGGATTATCAGAAAATTGAAAATCAATCCACAAGAAGACACAACTATATGATCCTTGGGCATATACCCAAAGAAAACTTGCTCACATGACAAGGAAAGTTGCTCAACGATGTTCATAACAACTTTACTTGTAATAGCCAGAAATTAGAAACAACCAAGATGTCACTCAACAAACAAATGAATAAAGAAAATGTGGTACATTTTTATAAAGGAGTTTTGCCTAGCTGTTAAAAATGCTTACATCATAAAACTTTCTGTCAAATGAATGGAACTAGAAAGAATTATGCTGAGTGAATTAAACCAGACTCAGAAAGACAAACATGGTATATACTCACATTTAAGTCACTATTAGCCATAAAATAAAGGATAACCATGCTACAGTCCAGAGACTTAGAGAAGCTAAGAAACGAGGATGGCTTGAGGGACAACAAATGAAACTCACTGTAGATGGAAAATAGAAAAGACATTACTAATGAACAGGAAGGGCTCTGGGTTGGGGTAGGGAGGAAAACAGAAAGGGTGAAGTAGGGGAAGGATGGAGGGAGAATACTGGAAAAGACAGCTAAAATTGGGGAATATCTATAGGATGAGCAAGAAACCAAGTATAATGGAAACTCTCAGGATTCTATGAGCGTGACCCTAACTAAGACTTCTAGCAAAAGAAGATATGGTGCCCAAATTGGTCGTATCCTGTATCCAGGCAAGGTTTATAGTGGAGGGATCAGGACAACAAGCCTCCCACAAAACCTTTTACCTACAATTTTTTCCAGTCTATAAAATGTGCTGGGGTAAAGGTGGCAAAAAAAATTCTGAAAGTGGCCAACCAATGACTGTTGCAGCTTGAGATCCATACTTTGTGAGGGATCCCATCCCCAACGCTGCCTGGTTTTCCAGGACCCAGAGACTGGATAGCCCAGAGACCTAGGATAGAATCGAACATGACTGAGGAAAAAGGGCAAAGAAATGATGCCTAAATGAATTCTAATGATATTCTAATATACTTATAGATTGGTGCTTAGTGCATTTGTCACCAGAGAGGCTTTACCACCAACTGATAAAACAGATGCAGAGACCCACAGCCAAAAATTAAGCAGAGCAAGGATTGTAGGAGCCTGGGGCATCAATGACATCATAATAAAGGTCATAGAATCAACTATCTTGGACTCATAGTGGCTCACAGAGACTGAACTGCCAACTAGAAAGCCTACATGAGACTGACATAGACCTTCTGCACATATGTTACAGTTGTCTACCTTGGTCTTCTTGTGGGACCTTAATAACAAGAGCAGGAGATGGCTCTGACTCTATTATTTGCTTCTGGGACACTTTCCTTCTTCTAGGTTGCCTCATTTATCCTTAATAGGAGAGACAGTGCCTAGTTTTACTGAAACTTCACATGATATAGCTGGTTGATATCAGTGGGAAGCCTGACCTTTTCTGAAGAAAACCAGAAAAAAAGTGGATAGCGAGGAGGAAAAGGAGAGCTGCAGTGTGGCCTATGCTATTTAGGGTCATTGAGTCATACTCTGGCCTGCAGATTAAAAAAGACACAGACATTTGTGTCATTTGTCCAAAAAGAATGCCACCTTATTGAATCCCCATCTCAGCTTAAATACAGAACTATCTGGTGTAGGAAGTACAGTGGTAATTCTCCAGTCAGCTGACAAGATACTGACTCCCCATTAAAACTCAAGTCTATTGGACACCCCCATCTACAAATTCCCACCTCAAACCTAATAGGTTCCATCACTGGAGACTTCAATGGCTGTCATAGACCTATACTACCTCAGCACATATTAGATCATGAGCTGATACATGAGATCCACAATTTGCCAGCAACTATTAGATCAAGAGCTCCTATTGGATCAAGAGATCCTATAGAACAAAGAGCTCCAACTGTATCAAGAGCTAATATTGGACAAAAATTAAATCCCTGAGACACAGAAATAGCCAGCTCCCGTTTCACCAAGAATAGCTCACTGTGACACAGAGCAAACTACCTCCAAGTGGACCAAAAACCCAGATTAAACAAAGTGAGACTTCATGGGAAACAAACAGTGCCAGAAAAGATTGCATCAAGATCAGCTGCATAGGACAAATATATTGATCTGAGGAAGCAATGGATAGACAGCAGTGCAAGAATACATATAACAACATAAAAAAATGGCACTACCAGAATCTGGTGGTTCTATTTCAAGACCTAAATATGCCAATGTAGAAGAAGTAGAAAGAAACAACCTTAAAAACAAGTTTATGGAGATCATAGTAGTCTTAAGTGTGGAAATAAAAAAATTCATTAAAGAAATAGAGGAAAAGACAAATAGAAAATTAGAAGAGATCAACAAATTCCTTAAAGGAACAAAAAAGTCAAGAAAAAGCAATCTAATAGGTGAGGAAAACAGGTCAAGATTTAAAAATTGAAATAGAAGCAATAAAGAAGCAAACCACACAAAGCTACAGCAAAGATAGAAAATATAGATCAGTCTTTCTTATGAACAATGGTGCAAAAATAATTAATAAAATATTGGCAAACCTAATTTCAGAACATTTTTTAAAAATAATCCACCATGATAAAGTAGGCTTCATCCCAGAGATGCAGAGAGGTAAAAAAACATGTAAAAAAAAAAAAAAAAAAAAAACTTGTCAAATTCATACATCATAGGAACAACCTGAAAGGAAAAAAAAAAAAAAAAACCAAAAAAAAAACACGTGATCATCTCATTAGAGTCTGAAAAAAAAAAACCTTTAACAAAATCCAACAATTCTCTGTGATAAAAGTCCTGGAGATATCAGGGATACATGGAAAATAGCTAATCATAATAAAGGCAATATACAGCAAATTGTCAGCCCACATCAATCTAAATGGAGAGAAACTCAAAGCATTCCCACTAAAATCAGGAACAAGAAAAGGTTGTCCACTCTCCCTATATGTATTCAATATAGTTCTTGAAAATTTAGTTAGAGCAATAAGACAACAAAAGAAGATTAAGAGGATACAAATTAAAAAAAGAAAGCAAATTATCACTATTTTCAAATGATATAATAATATATATATAACTAACCCCAAAATTCTACCAGGTAGTTCCTACATGTGATAAATACCTTCAATAATATAGATGGGTACAAGATTAACTAAAAAAAATCAATATGCTCCTATACACAAGTAATAAAATGGCTGAGAAAGAAATCAGAAAAACATCACCATTTACTAAAGTTTCAAATAGCATTAAATATCTTGGGCTAACTCTAACTAAGGAAGTGACAGACCTGCATGATGGGAACTTTAAGTTATTGAAAAAAGAAATTAAAGAGGATATCAGAAAAAGAAAAAAATTTCCCATGTTCTTAGGTAGGATAAATATAATAAAAATGGCAATCTTAGCAAAGGCAATCTACAGATTCAATATAATCCCAATCAAAATCACAACACAATTATTCACAAACCTGAAAAGAATAATATTCAACTTTATATGAAATAACAACCCCACTCCAGGATTGCCTAAACTATTCAATAACAGAACTTCAGGAGGTATCACCATCCTTGACTTCAAGCTATACCATAGAGCTACAATAATAAAACAGGTTGGTACTGGCATGAAAACAGACTCATGGATCAATGACCCTGTAATCAAATCAAAGACCCTGACTTTAATCCACACACCTATAAACACCTGATTTTTAACAAAAAGGCCAAAAGTACACAATGAAAAAAAGATAACATCTTCAATAAATAGTGCTGACAAAACTGGATGATGATATGTAGAAGAATGCAAATGTATCCATATCTATGTCCCTGCATAAAACTCAAGTTCAAGTGGATTAAAGACCTCAACATTAACCCAGTTATACAAACCTGTTACAAAAAAACAAAACAAGGGTGGGAAATACCCTTGAGTGCATTGGCACAGAAGACCACTTCCTAAGTATAACACCTGCATCACAGACACTGAATGCAACAATTAATGAATGGGACCTCCTAAAACTGAGAAGCTTCTATAAGGCAAAGGATATGGTCAATAATACAAAATTACAGCCTACAGTCAGGGGGAAAAGATCATCATCAACCATACATTGATTAGGGAAAAAGGCTTTATCTCTAAAATATATAGAGAACTCAAAAATACTAGAGAGATCCAAAACCAAAGAACCCAATTGGAAAACAGAAGAATCTCAACAGAAGAATCTCAAATGGCTGAAAGACACTTAAGGAACTGGTCAACATCCTAGGCATCAGAGAAATGCAAATAAAAACAATTCTTGAATTACCATCTTACATCTGTCACAATGGCTAAGATCAAAAACACTATGATAACGTATGTTGGAGAGGATGTGGAGCAAGGGGAACATTTCTCCATTATTGCTGGGAGTGTACAGCCACTTTGCAAATCAGTATGATGGTTCCTCAGAAAGCAGGGAATCAATCTTTCCAATGATCCAGAACTACCACTATTGGGCATACATTCAAAGGAAGCATATTCTTACTACAAGGGCATTATTAGCTCAACTATAATCATAGCAGCATTTTTTCTAATAGCAGAACCTGGAAACAACCTAGATGTCCCTCAACTGAAGAATGTATTTAAAATGTTTGGTACATTTACACAATGTAGTACTACTCAGCAGTAAAAAATTAAAATGACATCCTGAAATTTCCAGACAAAGAGATAAATCTGGAGAGTGTCAATCTGAGTGAAGTAACTCATACCCAGAAAGATACACATTGTATGTATTCACTCATAAGTGGATTTTAGACATAAAGCAAAGGCTAACCAAGCTGTAATTCACACACACACACACATACACACACACACACACACCCCAGCTAGTTAACAGGAAGAAATTGAGAGAGACATCCATAGATGCTCCTGGGAAGGGGAAATTGAGACGATCTCCCCAGAAAAGTGCAATCATACAGGGGTTGGGAGAAAGGGGAGGTGAAAAAGAGAACATGAGAGAATAGGATGGTAGAGCTGGGACAGCAACAGATAGAGAGAACAAAGGAGTGGATATCCTGATAGAGAGAGCCATTGTAAGATTAGAGTGAATCTCTAATTGTGCTAAGGAATACCCAAGAACCCCTAAAATGAGCCCAGCTAGGACTCAGAGCAATAGTGGAGAAGGTGCCTAAATTGGCCTTCCCTTGTGATCAAATGACCACCCTAATTGTCATTATAGAACTTCCATCCCGCAGCTGATGGAGGCAGATGCAGAGATCCATACCTAAACACCGGGTTGAGCTACTGGTGCAGATGAAGAGAAGGAGGAAAGATTTCATGAGCGATGGGGTTGGGATCATGACGAGAAGAACTATGGAGTAGGGTTGTCCTGTGCTGTTGGGAGCTAGCAGTCTCTGAAATGACAGCTGAAGAACTTTCTTACTTTCTAGGCATGTATCTAGACCCTCTGAATGCGGATGACAGTCAAATGGCATGGGCAGTTTGTGGAGCCTCTTGCACGTGAACCACAGTCTAATCCTGGCGCATAAACTGGCTTTGTGGAGCACATGTATTGTGAGGGGAACACCTTTCTCAGCCTTGATACTTGGGGTAGGACTTGGTCATACTTCATTTGGATATGCTAGACTGAATTGACTCACCTTGGGATTCCTTGTTCTTTCTGGGGAGTGAATGGAGGTTGAGAAATTAGGGGTGGATGGTCTGAGGATGACTAGAAGAAGGAGTGAGAGGAGAGCAGTGGTGTGTATGAAAAAAATTTAAATAAAAATTTTGAAAAAGAACAATTATGAGAGAAAAAGCTTATTGTGTGCATGCATGCATGTGTGCACACTTGCACAGAGCAAAGTGTTTCCACTTCTCTACAAATCTACATTCTTTCATTGGCTTGCTGTGTGTCTGGAAACATTTCATCAATACAAAGACTTCATCATTTAAAGGGCACATCATTATTTTCTACACTAAGTCAAGGGAGACATTGCTGCTTAAATTATCACATGCCATTGTCTGTACAGCCTATTTCAATTACAGAAGTTGTTAAAATGTGTACGCATGTATAACTCTCAGAGAAAAAGAAACACAATGTACATAAAGCGTTTTGACTCTGCTTGACACTAAGTCAATATCTGCATAACTAACTGCCTGGAATAACAGACATCCCTTCTCAGAAAGGGCTCCTGAAGGGCAATGTAGCCAATAAACTTCTTCAGGATTAGGACTTAATTTTCTTTATTGATAAGATGTCCATGCAGGTATTAATGACTTCAGTGTAAACACATTCTGCATGAAACAATCAACTAGTATGTATGGGCTAAAGGGAAATTTGTTTTGAAGTTTTCCATTCATTCTTCTGATTTGGTGGCATGTTCTCTGTGTAGTATCCAGATAAATTTATTTCATTGTTCTGTCTGAGAGTAAATTTCAGACTATGAGACAGTCTGAGAATTTGTATTTTCTATGTTTTTTTTTTCATGTGAAGTCTTATTAGATTTTCCACATTGATGTTGATCAGCTGAGCTCAAATTGTTCTACACTGGGAGAAAAGGTATTAGAGTTAAAACCCATGAGCCATCACATGCTAGGCACATGCTCCACAACTAAAGACATCCCAGCCAGATAGTCAGTCACTCTCATGGTTTTTGACTCTCTTTCCATTGAATATCTATCTGGTCATGCTTACCTGCTCCTTGTCCATCTTCCTCTCCCTGTGCAAGCTTTCTCCATTTAATACCAGCAATTTTAGGAGAGAGTATGTATTAACTGACTCCATAGGCCAAGTATCTGTAATAATTTCAAGTTCATCTCAGGTATAAATTTCACATGATACAAGTTATTATCTGATTTTGTACTATGGAAATACAATAGCAAGATTTTCAAGGACTATATTTTAGAACTGAATGAATTTGTTGGACAATCCTGAAAGACTTAAATGAAGTCAGAATTTTCTGTGTCATACTGGAGCACAAAAAGTATCCTAAATCAGTAAGCATGTCAGACTCTGTTCTAACCTGTCTCACACATGTTGAGTGTCAGTCAAAGAAAGTTCAGAAACTGAACACTTTCTCTGTTTCCATCTTTTATATATATATATTTTTTATTTTTTCTTTATTTATTTTGTATTTATCAAGAAAAACAGTAATTTGAATTTAAAATGCTGATAAGTTAACAATAACTATAAAGAAAATAAAAATCATAAGCATGACTTATCAAGGGTGATAATGCAAATAATTTGCTACACATAAAATTATTTTGTGTTCAGCTTTCCATCTGAAATTTTTTTCTATCCATGTATATCCTTATTCAAGGTCCCTTCCCCCTGCAACCACATCAGGTCATTTTTTCTTCTCCACAACTCCCCATCCCCTCCCTGTGCAGGCAGCAGACAGTCACAATGGTCCCACTGACCCAATAATGCTTGGATCAGTCTCCACTACTGGCAAATACAGTTTTGTTCCCCCTCCGTCAAGAGTGAGTCAGGTGTTCCTTTAGGTGGAATGGGATCCGAAGGGTCAGTCCAGGGTGCTTCTGATCCCAAGCTGTTCAGTGGTTGTGGTTTGCAGCTTGGGCATGTTTTGCTTTTTTCTTGTTTGTTTGTTTAGAGACAACTAATGAGTGAGTACATACCCTGCTTATCTTTCTGAGTTTGTGATACCTTGCTCAGGCGGATATTCTCCAAATCTGTCCATTTTCCTGCAAATTTTAGGATATCATTTTTTCTTACTGCTGAGTAGTATTCCATTGTGTAGATATACCAGTTTGTTAATCCATTCTTCAGCTGAGGGACATCTAGGTTGTTTCCAGGTTCTTGCTATTACAAATAATGCTGCTATGAATAGTTGAGCTAATGCCTTTGGAGTGTAAATGTGCATCTTTAGGCTATACACCCAGGGTATTGCTGGATCCTTGGGGAGACTGCCATACTGCATTCCAGAGAGGCTGGACAAGCCTACACTCCCACCAACAATGGAGGAGTGTTCCTCTTGCTCTGCAACCTCTCCAGCATAAGCTGTCTCTTGTGGCTTTTATCTTAGCCATTCTGACAGGTGTAGGGTGGTATCTCAAAGTTCTTTTAATTTGCATGTCTCTGATGGCTAAAGATGTTGGGCACTTTTTCAAGTACCTTACAGCCATTCATAATTTTTCTGCTGAGAATTCCTTTTTTAGTTCTGAACCCCATTCTTTGATTGGGTTATTCAAGGTTTTGGGCTCTAGTTTCTTGAGTTTTCTATATATTTTAGAGATCAATCCTTTGTCACTTGTAGGGTTGTTGAAAATCTTTTTCCCCTTCTGTGGGCTGTCATTTTGTCCTATGGATTGTGTCATTGGCTTTATAGAAACTTCTCAGTTTCAGGAGGTCCCACTTATTGATTGTAGTTTTTAGTGTATGTGCCAATGGTGTTATATTTTGGAGGTGGTCACTGGTGCCAATTCGTTGGAGGGTATTACCCACTTTCCTTTCTGTCAAGTTCACTGTGGCTGGATTTATGTTTAGTTCTTTGATCTACTTGGATTTGAGTTTTGTGCAGGGTGACAGAATTGAATCTATTTGCATTTTTCTACACACCATAATCCAGCTATGTCAACACCATTTGTTTAAGATACTGTCCTTTATCCATTGAGTATATTGGGCCTTTGTCAAAGATCAGCTGTTCATAGGTTTTTGGGTTAATGCCCTGATCCTCAGTTTGATTCCATTGATCCACAAGTCTGTTTTTATGCCAGTACCAGGCTTTTTCTGTTACTATAGCTCTATAGTATAGATTGAAGTCAGGGATGGTGATAAGTCTTGAGGTTCTTTTGTTGAGTAAAATTGTTTTGGCAATCGTGGCTTTCCTGTTATTCCAAATGAAGATGAGTATTGTCCTTTCAAGGACTGTAAAAAATTGTGTTGGGATTTTGATGGGCAGTGCATTGAATCTGTAGATTGCTTTTGGTAGAATCGCCATTTTTACGATGTCGATCCTACCTATCCATGAACATAGAGACCTTTTCATTTTCTGATATCCTCTTCAATTTCTTTCTTCAGTGATTAAAAGTTTTTATCAAATAAATCTGTTACTTCTTTGGTTATAGTTATTCCAAGGTACTTAATGCTATTTGCAGCTATTATAAAGCGTGATGTTTCCTTTATTGCTTTTACAGCACTTTTATCTTTAGTGTATAGGAGGGCTACTGATTTCTTTGA
This sequence comes from Sigmodon hispidus, assembly GCA_004025045.1. Lineage (NCBI taxonomy): Eukaryota > Metazoa > Chordata > Mammalia > Rodentia > Cricetidae > Sigmodon > Sigmodon hispidus. Next base: position 2,500 of record PVIH01024832.1, on the reverse strand, counting down.
GTTAATCATGTATCCTGCTACATTGCTGAAGGTGTTTATAAGTTGTGAAAGTACGCTGTTAGAATTTTGTGGGTCACTTATGTATACAATCATATCATCTATAAATAGAGATAGTTTCACTTCTTCTTTTCCAATTTGTATCCCCTTAATCTCCTTTCATTCTCTTATTGCTTTAGCTAAATCTTTGAGAACTATACTGAATAGATAAGGGGAGAGAAGACATCCTTGTCTAGTTACTGATTTTAGTGTGATTGCTTTGAATATTTCTCCATTAAGTTTGATGCTGACTGTAGGCTTCTTGTGAATCTCCTTTAATATATTGAGATATTTTACCTGTATTCCTGATCCTTCAGAGCTATTATTATAAAGGTATGTTGAATTTTGTCAAAGGCTTTTTCAGCATCTAAGGATATGATCATGTAGTTTTTTTTTCCTTCAGTTTGCTTATATGATGGATGACATTTACAGATATTCCTATGTAGAACCATCTCTGATTTCTGGGATGAACGCCTACTTGATCATTGTGGATAATATTGTTTACATATTGTTGTATTCGGTTTGCCAAAATTTTGTTGAGAATTTTAGCATCAATATTCATGAGGGAAATTGGTCTTCTTTGTTATGTCTTTGAGTTCCTTGGGTATTATAGTAATTGTGGCCTCATAAAAGGAATTTGGCAATATTTCTTCAGTTTCTACTTTGTGAAACAGTTTGAGGAGCAATGGTAGTAATTCTTTGAATGTCTGGTAGAATTTTGTACTGAATCCATCTTAACCTGGGTTTTTTTTTTTTACTTGGGAGACTTTTAATGACAGCTTCAATTTCCTTTAGCGTTGTAGGTCTGTTTAGGTAATTAATCTGGTCTTCATTTAATTTTGGTAAATTATACCTGTCCAGAAAGCTGTCCATTTCTTCTAGGTATTCCATTTTGTGGAATATAGATATTCAAAGTATGACCTTTCTATGGATTTCCTAAGGGTCTGTTGTTATGTCCCCTTCTCATTTCTGATTTTGCTGATTTGGATACTCTCTCTTTCCTTTTTGATTACTTTGGATAAGGATTTATCTATTTTTTGACTTTCTCAAAGAACCAACTCTTTGATTCATTGATTCTTTGTATTGATCTTTTAGTTTCAATTGTATTGATTTCAGCTTTATGCTTGATTATTTCCTACCATCTATTCCTTCTAGATGAGTTTGCTTCTAATTGCTCTAAGGCTTTTAGCTGAGCTGTTAGTTCTCTAGTGTGGGATTTCTCTAGGCTTTTTATATAGGCATCTAGTGCTATGAATTTTCCCTTTAAGATTGCTTTCATTGTGTCCCACAAGTTTGGTTACGTTGTGAATCCATTTTCCTTTAATTCTAGGAAATCTTTGATTTGTTTCTCAGTTTCTTTCTTCATGTAGAGATGGTTCAGTTGAGCAATCTTTAGTTTCCATGAGTTGGTGGGCTTTCTGTGATTTTTGATGTTGTTGAACTCTACCTTTAGAACATGGTGGTCTGATAAGATACAAGGGATTATTTTCATTTTTTTATGTATTGATATTTGCTTTATGACCAATTATGTGGTCAATTTAAAAAATGTTACATGTGGTATTGAGATATATGTATTTTCCTTTATATTTGGATGTAAGCTTCTGTAAATATCTCTTAAACCATTTGCATCATAACCTCTGTTAGACTCCTTATTTCTCTGTTGAATTTCTGTCTGGTTGACTCATCCAGGGGTGAAAGTGTGGTACTGAAGTGTTCCACTATTAGGGTGTGAGAATTAATATGGCATTTGAAGTTTCATAGTGTTTTCTTATATATATATATATATATATATATACACACACACACACACACACATATATATATATATAAGTGCCCTTATAATAGAGGCATAAATATTCAGGATTAAAGTCTTCACTTGATCAATTTTTCCTGCAATGAATAAGTAATGACCATCTTAGTCCTTTTTAATTGCTTTTAGCTTAAAGTCTACTTTGATAGATATTAGGATGGCAACCCTAACTTCTTTCTTTTTTTTTTTACTGTATCTTTTTTTTTCTTCCTTCTTTATTTTGTATTTATCAAAAAAAAAAAAAACACAGTAAAAAGAATTTAAAATGTGGAAGAGTTGGTGAAAGGCACCTGAAAAAGTGTTCTTCATCTTTAGCCATCAGAGAAATGCAAATCAAAACAACTTTGAGATACCACCTAACACCTATTAGATTGGCTAAGATAAAAGGCACAGTTGACAGCCTATGCTGGAGAGGATGCGGAGCAAAGGGAACACTCTTCCATTGTTGGTGGGATTGTAAGCTTGTTCAGCCACTTTGGAATACAATATGGAGGTTTCTCAGAAAATTGAGAATCAATCTCCCCAAGGACCCAGCAATACCACTTCTGGGTATATACCCTAAAGAGGCACACTCACACTCCAAAGGTATTAGCTCAACTATGTTCATAGCAGCATTATTTGTAATAGCAAGAACCTGGAAACAACCTAGATGTC
>PVIH01024831.1:0-21908 GCA_004025045.1 Sigmodon hispidus | reverse complement strand
TACTATGTTGATCCTACCAATCCAGGAACATGGGAGAGCTTTCCATTTTCTGATATCCTCTTCAATTTCTTTCTTCAGTGATTTAAAATTTTTGTCAAATAGGTCTGTTACTTCTTTGGTTATAGTTACTCCAAGGTATTTAATACTATTTGCAGCTATTATGAAGGGTAATGTTTCCCTTATTTCTTTTTCAGCTCTTTAGTGTATAGAAGGGCTACTGATTTCTTTGAGTTTATCTTGTATCCTGCTACATTGCTGAAGGTGTTTATCAGTTGTAGCAGTTCCTTGGAAGAATTTTGTGGGTCACTTATGTATACAATCATATCATCTGCAAATAGAGATAGCTTCACTTCTTCTTTTCCAATTTGTATGCCCTTAATCTCTTTTCGTTCCCTTATTGCTTTAGCTAAAACTTCGAGAACTATATTGAATAGATAAGGGGAGAGAGGACATCCTTGACTTTAGTGGGATTGCTTTGAGTTTTTCTCCATTAAGTTTGACACTGGCTGTCGGCTTCTTGTAAATCGCCTTTATTATATTTAGGTATTCTCCTTGTATTCCTGATCTCTCCAGGGCTTTAATCATAAAGGAGTGTTGGATTTTGTCAAAGGCTTTTTCCGCATCTAAGGATATGATCATGTGGTTTTTTTCCTTTAGTTTGTTTATATGATTGATAACATTTACAGTTTTTTGTATGTTAAACCAGCCTTGCATTTCTGGGATGAAGCTTACTTGGTCATGGTAGATGATATCTTTTATTCATTGTTGTATACGGTTTGCCAAAATTTTGTTGAGAATTTTCGCATCAATATTCATGAGGGAAATTGGTCTGTAATTCCCCTTCTTTGTTGTGTCTTTGAGTGGCTTGGGTATTAGGGTAATTGTGGCCTCATAAAAGGAATTTGGCAATATTCCTTCAGTTTCTACTGTGTGAAATAGTTTGAGGAGTAACAGTAGTAATTCTTCTTTGAATGTCTGGTAGAATTTGGCACTTAAACCATCTGGACCAGGGCTTTTATTTTTGGGGAGGTTTTTAATGACAGCTTTAATTTCCTTAAGGGTTATAGGCCTGTTTAGGTAATTAATCTGATCTTCATTTAATTTTGGAGGATGGTACTTGTCCAGAAAGCTGTCCATTTCTTCTAGGTTTTCCATTTTTGTGGAATACAGATTTTCAAAGTATGATCTGTTTTTAATAAAATTATGTTAAAGAAAAATTTCAGATATCAATATTTGCTTTATAGCTAACCATCCAGACCATAGTGAATAGCAAAACTCAAGTGCTTTGCACTCAGTGTGACCCAGAGAGACATTTAGTGTCCTTGGTGAATCTACATTTACATTTTAGGAGATTTCTACAGGAAATTGGGCTCTGAACTTTAATGAAAGGCAACAACATCAGCTGTTGTTTGGGCCTCTGTGTCTGAGACTCATATGTGCTTCACTTTGCTAGGACCTGACCTCATGTCATTGGCTTGTGGTACATTGTAAAAATCACATGAGTTTTAAAACTATATTATTGATAAGAATGTATTATTCTGGGCAGTGGTGACACATGTCTTTGATGCCAGAACTTGGGAGGCAGAGGCAGGCAGATCTCAGTGAGTTCGAGGCCAGCCTGGTCTACAGAGAGAGTTCCAGAACAGGTAGGACTGTTACACTAAGAAACCTTGTCTTGAAAAAAAAAAAAAGAAGAATATGTTATGTAAGTCATAATGGTCTTATAAATGGTATCTTATCTTAGTAATTAGAAGTTGGTATTTTGAAGACTTCTCTTTTAAGTAATCATTTCCCTTTGGATATCTGTAATCCTGATGAAGTTCATTGTGGGAGTAGATGGAAGGATTTTGCCTATTGCAAAGAAAATGATCTTTGTGTTCAGCATTGTCCTTTGACTGTGCAAGCATCTCAGTCTCTCTGTCTCTTGTCTCTCTCTGTCTCTGTCTCTGTCTCTTACCCTGGCTGTCCTGGAACTCTATCTCTGCCTCCCAAATGCTGAGCCTAATGGCATGCTCTACCACACCCATTTAGCTCAGTGGTTTTCATTGTGCTAAAAGTGACCCACAGGGATGATTATCAGATTTTGTACTGGTAAACAATTACATTTTATTTCTCACTTGTATTTTGCCTATAATTAAAAGTAACTTTAAATATTAACTACAAGGGAACTGGCCTAAAAATAAATTTTAAATAGGTGTGTATCAGAGTCACTGAGAGATCTTACAATGAGATATTACTTTTCTTGTGATTGGAAAAACTCCCCCGGACTTTGTAACAAGTCACCAAAGTTCATATGGAAGCCATGCTATTGAATTCACAACCTTATCCTTAGTGAACTTTTCAAGCAGAGCACCATTGTGGGTTCCTGATACTATAAATAGAGTCTAATGAGTTCTTCCACAACTTGGTGAAAACATAGATGTTTCTGGAATCCTGTCAATGCTGAGTCACTGAATGTCTGTCACAAAAGCACTGTGTGAAGATTCCGCATATGTCATGATATTTCTTTCATCCTGGTGTTGTATTAGGTTTCTGGCCTGGACTTTCTGGCCTGGCCCCAAGGTTCAGACCCACTGACCAGCAGTCCCATAGTCCCACAGAGACAAAGGTTTCTGGGCCAGACTTTCTGGTCTAGCCCACAGGTTTGAACCCACCCTCAGCCCTGCTTAGCCTCAGATAATCACACACAGGCTTATATTAATTCTATGCTGATCAACCTAGGGCCTAGGCATATTGCTAGCTAGCTCTTGCTCTTAAACTAACCCATCTTGTTCAGCCAGTTGGCTGGCTACCTTTTCTCAGCAGCATTTCAGCTTCTTTCCTCTGCCTCTGCTGGTGACTGATCCGGCTGTCTCTGGCATTTCTGCAGTGTTTCTGTCTGCTCTGCCTGTTCCCAGAGTTTTCTTAGTCTGGTAGTCCTGCCCACACTTCCTGTCTGCCTTAAGCCAATCAGCATTTTTATTAAACCAGTAGGCAGGACAATTATTTACAATGTAATAACATAATCCCACTACATACTGGACCATCATCCTCAGGTATATATTTCTCTAACAGGTAAACATAACATTTATGTGAGGCATGGTACTTTCGGGGAAAGTAAATATTCTTTTTAATTTTTTAAAAATATTTATTTATTACATATACAGTGTTCTGCCTGTGTGTATTCCTGTAGGACAGAAGAGGGTGCCAGATATCATCATGGATGGTCATAAGCCACCATGAGGTTGCTGGGAATTAAACTCAGGATCTCTAGAAGAACAGCCAGTGCTCCTAAACCACTGAGCCATCTCTCCAGCCCCTAAATATTCTTTGGAATGCAGAGGATTAAACCATGCTCTAGAGATGCAGTTCAGCTCATCACTCAAGGGAAATACTGAAAACTTTCACTACTACATTTAGCATTTGGGGCTTTAGAGGTAAAAGTCACAGCTCCCATCCTCAGAAGCCTCGGTTTAGCTGGAAGCCGTCACAAGCTCCAAAATATCACGGTAAATGTCAGAGTAGAAGCAAAGTTCAGGGAACCAGTTCATGCTTGTGTGAGTGTGAGGTGAATGCTGGGATCCACAGGGGCCTCCAGGCAGGCAGAGTCTTTTCAAAGAACAAAGCAGCATGTGTGAGGTGAGAAGGCCAAGGCTTGGTTCACTGAACTCCACTGTGTCTTCAATGTGATTTGCAGTTATTCTGAAAAATAAGAAGTTCTGAAAATTATAAGTTGTTGTTTTTTCCCCATAGGATGGCTTTCCATCACTTTCATTGGCTCTAATGGAAAACAATGAGAATCTGGCAGAAATTTTAGCAAACCATAGAGCAAAGATCCAAGAAGTTGATGAACTGGACAGGTATGGTTGTTAATCATTTTATTTTTATGTCTTCATGGTATTCTATACTGGGTATAATCACTCAAGCCCAAGCCATTAAATTGGTGTGAAGAATAAACAAACACACTTAGTAGTAGCCAGCACATACTTTCAATTAAATAGAAAAGCAATTATCCAGACTGTGCCACAGAAAAAGAGTACAGCAGAGTTCATGTTACTTTTTAATGTGGGCCAGAGATAACTGTTTATAATTTGATTTTGTTTGTTCTTATGGTCTTAATATTAGCTGAAGATGTTTCATATTTGAATTGTGGCTTTCAAGTAGAAACTTTGAAGTTTAATTTTTTTGACATCTTGGCCATTTCTTACATCTCAGCTTCTTATATACATTTCCTTTTAAAATGCTAAGTTAAGCAAAAATATTTTGAAAATATTTTTTCTCTTCAATGACTGTAGTGGGATTATGCGATATTCTAAATAATTGTCCCACCTACTGGTTTAATAAAAATGCTGATTGGCTGAAGGCAGACAGGAAATTTTGGCAGAACTACCAGCTAAGAAAACCCTGGGAGCAGGAAGAGCAGAGCAGAGATGCCAGAGAGACCAGCCAAGAAGCTAGCAGATGCAGAGGATAACTATGCTGCTCTGAGAAAAGGTACTGAGTTGCATGGCTGAACAAGATAAGATTTGTAGGCTAGTTTAAGAATAAAGAGTTAGCAAGTTATATGTCTGAATCCTAGGTAAATCAGTATAAAATTAATACAAGTATCGATGTGTTTCTGTGGGACTGGGGGACTGTGGGACTGTGGGTCAGAACCTCAGGGCTAGGCTGGAAAGGTTGAGCCAGAAACTTCTTACTACAACTGACTGTTTTCTTTGAAGTTTTGTTTTTTTCTGCTTTTTAATCTGGGTTTGGTGCTGAGTGCCTAACATTCTCCACATTCATACAGTTGGCAAAGAAGGATTGCCTTGAGGTTTTGATCAGCCTGAGCTACAAAGTGACCAATAGGACAGTTTCAGGCAAGATCACACAGAAAACCCAAGTCTATCTACAGGCACATATACAAGTATCCAGGCATGTACCCATGTAGATCCTCTTGGTCACTAAGCCTATCTTTATTTCAAGAATGTGTACCTCAGTAGGTTGAGGATTTAAATCTGACAACTCATTGAACATATAAGCGGTTCCTTGGAGTGTGACCCTGCACTTAGGAAGTTATTAGACATCAGAGCTAATGCCAGGCAGGACACTGCTCTGCTTCTCCTACACTTTTTCTTGACTGCACACCAGTGTAAGGTGCTTGTGGATGTATGTGGACCTGAAAAGGCAGGATCTATGTAGGAAAACTGAGTGCAGTTTGTAAATTTAAAGTTTTATATCATTTGGGAAGAAACATCTCACAGGAAATAACACTTGTAAAACTATTCTTTTACTTTTGTACATTTATCTCAAACATTTAAAATGTTTCATGGGACTCCTGTACCACTTAGACAAAATGAATCCTTGTGCTCTTTTTATATGTGTGCCCTGAACTGGAGAATGGAAATGGCTAGTTCTGAGTTGCACAGTTTAGTCTTGCACCCAGGACGGGGTGGTTAGTCTCTCTGCCTTGTGTCTCACTTCCAAATTTGTTTCAGTTCAGGGCAAAATCATGTGAGTCACTAATGGGCATGAGTGCAGCCTTCACATATGTGGTTTCTGCAGATGTGCTATTCATTTACTCATTCTTTTTTATAAACATATTTTTATTTATTTTTACTTTATGTGCAGTGGTGCCCTACCTGTGTGTACAGCTAAAAGATGTTAGGTCCCCTGGAACTGGAGTTACAGACAGTTGTGAGCTGAGAATTGAGCCCAGGTCCTCTGGAACAGGAGCCAGTGCTCTTAAGCACCCAGTCATCTCTCCAGCCTGCAGATGTATTATTCTAAAGCTCTGCCAGTAGGACCGTGAGTGAGGCTTTGCTGAATATTTGGGAGACATGAGGTCAGAACATGATATCCAAAAGTTAATTTCAACCAGAAATAGAGGGGCTAGAGAGATGGCTCAGGGGTTAAGAACACTTACTGTTTTACAAAGGACCCGGGTTCAACTCCCAGCAACAACATGGCAGCTCACAACTGTCTGTAACTTCAGTTCTGTGGCAAAACACCAATGCACACTTTTTTTTTTTAAAAAAATTAAACCAGAAGTGGAGTCTGCATCACTGCAGAAACACCATTTACCACACAGTAGCCCCCCCCATTATGTTAGACTAACAAACCCGGTCCTGTCTGCTTTATGTTTTTCCTCTGAAGGAAGTCCAGCCGGTCCGACTCCTGTGGTTCCAGTCACTCATCAAAAGAAGACAAAGGCAAGGTAAAGACTTGCTCATGAATTTATTTCCCTGCTCTGAATTGGGATTGTGTGGTTTTTAGTTTTCAATGTTCCCATGGCTTACCTGTCACCATTTTATCCAGACATTTCATCAAGGTAAAGTATTTCATGGAACTATGGGTTGATATGGCTTATTTTCCTGGCATACTATTTTTATGTTCTAAGTTAGTTATTTTGATTTCACTGTCTCATCTTTCCTGGTGTTGTTCTTTTGTTTCTTTTTATAAAGCATTTACTGTTTTGGCCTTATTTTTCAGAAATTGCTTAAGTTGCTTCTATGTCTGAATCTTTCTATGACCATTCTGATTCATGGTGTTTTGTTTCTTCAATATTTGTCTTCATAAAACAATTTAGCTCTCAGTTGTATGTGGTGTTGCACACCTTTAGTCTCAGAACTTGGGAGGCAGAAGCAGGTGGATCTCTTAATTTGAAGCCATCCTGGTCTACAGAGCCCAGGACAGCCAGGCCTGCACAAAGAAACCTTGTCTAGAAAAAGAAACAACCTCCCCTACAGCTTAGCTCTTAAATTTAGATTGCCTTAGTAATCTGTACACAAGAGAAAATATTGTCCGCATGTAAATTTACATATGATGAGATGACTATCTTACACAGATGTTACTTATTTTTCAAATAGCTTTTACTAAACAATATTGTAGTTATTACTAAAGAATATATTAGTAATTTATTCTTGGAGACATATTAATAATAGTAATGTATAATAAAGATGTATATGAATACAGATGTGTAACAATATATATGCATATAGAGATATATAGTATAAATAGTACAATCATATAGATGTATAGTAATATAGATGATACAGTCTATTTGGAACTCACAGACACTAGGCCAACACCTAAGAAGCCCACATGGGACCCACCTAGGGACCTAGGCCCTCTACATATGTGTGCCATCTGTATAGCTTGGTCACTTATGGGATCCCTAGCAGTGGGATCAGGGCCTGTCCCTGATGCTGTGACAGGCTTTTTGGAACTTACTCTTCATTCTTACTTGCCTTGCTCAGCCTTACTACAAAGGGAAGAGCTTAGTCCTACCCTGACTTGATATGCCATGCTTTGTTGACACCCATGGGAAGTCTGCCCCTTTTGAACAGAAACAGAGGAGGAGTAGGTTGCAGGGGTAGCTGTGTGTGTGGGGTAGGGGAATGGAGGTGTGGAGGGTGGGTGTTATGGGGAGGGGAGATGGGGGGAAAAGAGAGAGTGAAAACTGTGATCAGAATGTAAAATAAATAAATTTAATTAATAAAAAGAATTTATAATAATAATAATATACTTGTTCTTTAAAAGTAGTGATAAGAATGGAATATGAACAAAAATAATATATATTTTCAAATTATAGCCAATTAAATGGTGCTTGAGATATAAAAGTATAAATGATTACCTTATGTAATTTACTATTTCTCCCCATTTTATCTATTATGCTGATTTCAATAATGTTAGATACAATTTTAAAATAAGAATGATGTGTTTTGATAATAGAACGAGAGTTTTCTGCTCTTTTCATTTAGGCTCTAGGGACAAGAAAGCCATGTTTTAATAGCTGGTAACTGCAGTTATTACAGAGTCACAGTGACCACATGCAGGGTGCCAGGAACCAAGGCCCAATGTGTCCTCTGTCTTAAGCTACACCAGGAATTCAGGCCTTCAGGAAAGACTTAAATTAGGCTTTTTTTTTTCTTTTATGAGTTAAGCTTTTTTCCAGGCAACAAACAGGTGTCTATTTCCAGTTAGACTCCCAGAGAACAAGTGGCTCCTTTCTGGTTAGGCAATTGATAGATTTCCACAGTAACATGTCCTGTTTTAGCAGAACACCTTTTGACTGTGGAATATCTCCACCCTATGTGTCTACATGAACTTTCCCACCCTGAATCCCTATTTAACTGCTGGCCAAGAAGATAAAGTTTCAGAGCTTGATCAGAAATTTCAACTTGCTCTCATTTCTTCCATGTTTTCTTATCCCAGCATTTGTCCCGCCCCTGATTCAGGTCCACATTGAAAAACCCTGCTGGCCAGGGCAGCAGGGGAAGAAACTTGCATATTTTCTGATAAAACTTGAGCACAAACCAGGATGGCACAGCTTTGCATGGGACTACGACTAACATTTTCCTCTCCCTTTAGTCCCAAGAGTTCCTGCAGGAGTGCACAGAAGCTGCAAGAGGTGAAGAGAAGATGCAAAGCCAATCACAGAGGTACAGTCCAAAGGAACACAGCAAGAAGTTTAAGTGCAAATAAAGGAAACAAGCATGTAACGTGAAACTGTATCAGTTCTGACACTTGTATGAATCCACTGAGAAATTTTTGTCCGAAGTTTTTTGAATGATATAGTTTCATGCTGAGGTGACACTCAGTGGCACAGTGCATGCTTTGTATGTTCAAGGGTCACATACCCACAAAAGTAGAAATGTATAATTTTAACCTTATCTTGAAATTTGCTATGTGGATAACACAGCACAGAGAGAGAAATGATGATTACCAAGCCATTCACTGTGAAAAATTTTAGAAATGTATCTAAATATTTCAGGGACTCCGTGGTATTTTAAAAATTTGTCTGTGAGAATAATTATGTTAAAATGTAATTTTAGACTTGAACTGGAAAATCCCAAGCTAAAAATTAAAACAGAACATCACGCAGAAGAAACAGGACAGCACCAGCAGACCTTGGTTGGTACAAGCTGGGTAAGTCAGGCATATTCAGAGTACTATTATTCTTTTTCTAGTGTATTTTATAAGAATACTCCAGGCAACATGAAACATCTCACGAGTAAAGGCAGTTGTGTTCACATCTGCCTCTATTTGCTGCTGGCAGCACAGGTCTCTCAGCTTAAAGAAGTAGACCTGGCTCACTTAATATATGCTCGTGATGTTGATGTCAGTGACAGGAACAAGATTTCCTTAAATCAAGTCATATGTGCTGAATTTTATACCTGTTACTCCATGTGGACATGAAGGATACTGTTATTATTTAAAAATTAGATTTAATTAACCACTTAATTTGTGTGTTTTGTCATGTGACTACCCTGGTGATGTGGAAGTCAGAGAATGGCTTGTAGAAGTTGATTTTCTCCTCCCACTGTGTATCCTAGCAACTGAACTCTACAGGGCCAACCTGCTAGCCCAAGTCATATATATACACATATATACATAAATATATATATGCACATATATATTCACATGTACACACATGCACAATGTTTTTTTTTTTAGTGGTTGGGATAGAACACAGGACCTTGGAAATGCTAGGCAAGTGCTTTACCACTAAGCTACATTCTAACAAACACTTTGTGACTTCTGTTAATAAAGTTACTCAGGCTATTGTTGCTTGAATATTTGTTCGAATTCCTGATAAAAGTCTATCATAACTTTAAAAAATAAATAATTTTTTATTTATTATTGAGAATCTCACACATGTATAATTTATTTTGAGCATATGCTTCCATTTCCCCCTTTTAACAGTCCTTGGAATATCCCTACAAGATATTCTCTTTCCAAATTCATGTATCCTCCTCCTCCTGCTCCTTTTTCTTCCCCTTTTCCTGTGATTGGAATTTTCTTTGGGCAGCCAGCCAGCTCCCAAATAAAGACACAGAGACTTGTTATTAATTATGAATGCTTGGCCTTAGCTTAGGCTTGTCTCACTGGCTCCTCTAATTTAACCTGTTCGTATTCATCTGTGTTTTGCCTCAGGGCTGTTTCCTTCATCCTGGATGTTCTACTTTCCCGTCTGGCCCCTGGTGTCTGTTTTTCTTTTCTACCATGTTTTGTTTTTCTCTTTGGTTCTTTGGGGGCCTGCCACCCAGCTCCCAAATAAATACACATGGGGACTTATTATTGCTTACAAATGCCTGGCCTTCATTTGGCTTATTTCTAGCCAGCTTTCTTAAATCATCCCATCTACCTTTTGGTTTTTGCCTTTCTCTATTTCTGTTTTTTTTATTTCCTTTCCAGGTCTGGCTGTGTGGCTGTGTGGCTGGCCCCTTCTTTTTTTGATCCTTGATTCTCTCCTTCCCAGATTTCTCCTCTGTTTATTCTCTCTTTCTTTCAGCCTTACCTATTCTTTTCTCTTGTCTTGCTATTGTCCATTCAGCTCTTTATTAGACCAATCAGGTGATTAAGGTAGGCACAGTAACACAACTTCACAGAGTTAAAAAATACAACATAAAAGAATGCAGCACATCTTTGCATCATTAAACAAATGTTTCACAGCATAAACAAATGTAGCGCATCTTAAAACAATATTCTATACCATTTCCCCCTTTTTGTCTAAATAAAAATGAAAGATGTTAACTTTAACATAATAAAACTATACACAACAAAAGTTACCAAGTAAGAATTAATTTACTGGGCTGGAGAGATAGCTCAGAGGTTAAGAGCAGTGGCTGCTCATCCAAAGGTTCTGAGTTCAGTTCCCAGCAACCACATGGTGGCTCACAACCATCAGAGGAGATCTGGTGCCCTCTTCTGGCCTGAAGGCATACATGCAGGCAGAACTCTGTATACATCATTAATAAATAAATTAAAAAAAGAATTAATTTACAATATTTGGTCTATTTGTATTTAGCACATTCAGAGAAAATATTCCATTACCTATCCTATCTTAGTGAATCCAGAGTTTTATATCCAATTTACTTTCTATCACTTTGAGCAGGTACAAGTTTTTGCATTAGCTGCTGCCCCTGCAAAAGGAAACGTTTCTAACCTGTTACTGCTTTAGCTGGCAGCATGAACCTGTGAGAGCTGGGCCTAAAATTGAGGCAGATTAAAGTCTTGTACCACAGCCAGCTTTATTCAGAGCATCAGACAGTTTATACTCTGAGGGTTAAGAAGTTCCATGAGTAAGGTGTTCAATCACAAGACAAGCCACATGCGGCAAAAATATGCTTTTCCACAGAGGCGAATGAATAGCAACAGCTGAAGCTAACTCACTCCTGTCTGCTACACCTGGAGGAGCATGAAAACACATTCCAAGAACGACTCTGTGTTTTGGTGAAAGTGAGGTCAAAGCACTCAGAATTCTTACACTATTCCCTTTTTGGACCGTGTTCCAACATTAACCAAGCTTGAGAGTAGCACAGATCTATGGGTATAAACATTAATATTTAGAAGACTGGTAACATGACCATTTAGCAATAGTAGGCCTCCTCCTTTTCAATCAAACAGGAACAAGGCACAGTTATATCAGTATTGATGCCATGTAATGATGTAGTTAAACTCAACAAAAAGTAGTGTTTGCTTTTTTATAAAATTTATTTTTATTTATGTGTTTTTATGTATGTTGCTCTGTCTCGATCATCTGTGTGTGCCTAAGGTGGCCAGAGAAGGGGCAAGAGTTACAAGCAGTTGTGAGCTGCTGGCTGTATGGGCTGGGAACCAAAGTTGCTCCCTCTCCAAGAACATGGAAGCCTTTTAACCACTGAGTGTCTACCCAGCCCACAAAGTAGTTTTTATGAAAGAAATCATGAAAACTAATAAGTCAAGTGATAAAATTAAGTTTTTATATTAAATAGCATCAGTTATTGGGGCTGGAGACATGGCTCAGCAGTTAGGATCATTGACTGCTCTTCCAGAAGACCTAGGATCAATTCCCAGCACCCACATGGTGGTTGATGACCATCTATAACTCCAGCAGGAGGCATGTACATACTGCACAGAGATAGATGCAGACAAGACATCCATACACATAAAATAACGTTTAAAAAATAAAATTAGTTTATTTTTGATATCAAACTTTCATCAAAGGTCACAGAAAAAGCTGAGAAGCACAAATTCAGTGCAGTGGATGCATCAGAAAACCTGAATGACGGTGCTGTGGCTTTAGTCCTACAGAGACAGGATGGAAAAGCTGAAGACCAGCAGATTCCTGCTGAAGAGAACCAAGAAAATGATGGGTGAGGCCACAGTGACATGTAACAGTAGATGTCATTCTCCAATGAAGCTTATATAGGTGATGAGCATGTTCTTTACTTGCTATTATTTCCAATTCTGCTGCCAAATGTGGGAATAGAGCATTCACAAGCACTGTCAGTGAAATCTGTGAACAGATTTGAGGGGTAATTTACTATGTAGCATGCATCAGAATTTCAAATATTTAACTCTTATAACCTAATTCTTTACTCTAGAAGTAAATCACTCTGAGACAGAAAAATAATACTTGTGAAGACACATATATAAGTGACGGTAAAGACATTTATGTGTTTTATTATCTAACATACCACAGATGGCTATGTATATCACATGTACATATCATGTGCATATTGGGGTGTATAGTATATACATTAAACATATTTATAGCAATATGTTTCATGTGTGTGCATGCTGAGGATAAGATTATTCATGGTGAAATAATAAACTTTGTAGGTTTTTTTTTTAATTTTTTTTTGATTTATTTATTTATTATGCATACAGTTTTACAGAAGAGGGCACCAGACCTCATCATAGATGGTTGTGAGCCACCATGTGGTTTTGCTGGGAATTGAACTCAGGACCTCTGGAAGAACAGTCAGTGCTCTTAACCTCTGAGCCATCTCTCCAGCCCCAACTTTGTAGGTTTTATAAGCACTTATCGGGGCTGGAGAGATGGCTCAGCGGTTAAGAGCACCCTCTGCTCTTCCAGAGGACCTGGGTTCGGTTCCCAGCACCCACATGGCAGCTAACAACTGTCTGTATTCCAAACCAAGGCAAATAAATATAAGCACTTATCAAGATACTGAAGTTGTCACATACATAGAATAATGCAGTTTAAAGTTTTTATATGAAAACTTTTTTAGAATATGGCTGCATGGTGTCAGATTGATCTAATAGAGAAGAGGACGTTTATTCAATTTACTATGTTTTAATGTTTAAACATCAGAAATTTTTTGATACATTATCTTGGGAGATTTACACTAGTCAAGATCCTTGGAACTTCTATTCATATCTGTATTTCTGTGGTAAGAGGTTATTGTTCAGTGGAATATTTTCATCTAATTCAATATGAAAGTTTTAATTTAAAAGATGAACTATCACACATCAATTTTTACAAATTAAAAATTGCCTACTGTCATAATTTTTAAAACAGCTTAATGCAAAAAAACCACATTCATATTCATTGCAAAATTGTGTAATAGAAAATATACACATTGGCTATTCAGAATAGAACTTAATTATTCATTAGAGGATTTCATAGTATCATCATGAATAGCTATAATTTAATCAGATGTGATGACTAATGGTCTAGAAAGTGGGAAAAGGAGAGAGTTTTGATTCTAAGCACTAGAAATGTAAACTATTGACAATGTATACAGAGTTATGGGGGGTATAAAGTTCATGTATAGGCCTAAAAGATACATTTAAAAATAATCATTATTACCCCAAAACTTAAATGTCACATAATTTCAGAACAAATATTTGAAGAATTAGTTATATAAGTTTTGTGTATTTTGAAAAACAGATGCTATGAAAACTGTCTTTTCCTCTAGTGGCATTTTGGGGGAAATCATACAAAATAAACAGGTAATGTAAGTGAAATAACTGCATTTCACTTTTTGTCTTCGTGGTGCTATGTATCTCAATCAGGTCTATATGATGCATATACATTCCCACTCAATTCCACTTTCATTTAACTTACAATACCAATTCCAACTAGTTTTAAAGCATGTACTTATAATTCCATGAGCTACACTGCACAAACCTTGTCACTGACATGTATGTCTCAGCACGTGTTGAACACATCAGTGAAGTTAAACACACAAATGACATCTACCGAGAAATTTATTAAGAAAGAATGTTTAATTTATTGAGCAGATATATAAAATTGCCTAAGTATAAAGTAGTCTTATGTCTGTCTATGTATCTGTTTACAAATGTTGAGGCCAAACGACAGTTGACTGCCAGTCCTTAGGTACCATCCACTGTGTTGAGACACAGCTTCTCATTGGCCTGGATTTCACCAGAAACTTCCAGGGATTTTCTGGTTTCTGTCTCCACGGGACTGTGATTAAAAGTGCACACGACCACACCCAAGTTTCAAGAAATTTATTGTTTTAAAACTTACTTGTGTGCACGTGTGTGCTGCAGTGTGCATGTGTACATCAGTAGACTCCTGATGTGAGTCGCTTTTCTCCTTCCCTTGTTTACATCCTGAGACTGAACCCATGTCTTCAGGATTGGCAGTGGGAGTCTTTAGCACCAAGCTTGCTCACCCATCCCATACCTCAATTTTTAATTTGTCTTTTGGAGGGTTGAACCCAGGTCCTCAGACTTGCAAAGAAAAGACTTGACCAGCTGAATCATTGTTACTTTTATCCTTTAGTTTTTGGGAAAAAAAAAATTCAAGTTGGACATGGTGATTACTGCCTGGGATTCCAATACTAAGAAACCCGAGACAGGAGCATTGGGAATTTTGACCACACAGCCACTTTCTCAGAAAAACAAAAATACTTAGCCTATAGCCATATCATTCTAAATGAGCCAAATTTGATCTAACCTCAGGAGCCAAGCAGGTTAATACTTGGATGAGGAACCCCTTCAAATTATCTATAAACTTATGTCTTAGTTATAACTATAAAATAGGATGATAATGTAGATTCTCATAAAGTCATCTGAAGGTGACTACTGCTTTCCACAGTGTATGTGTGTGGCCATAATTTCTGGGTTTGAATTCTAATCTTCCATTCAGTCAGCTGCCTGTCCTGGGGCAACCCAGCCAGACTCTGTCTCTATTCTACCTTTACACAGTAGCTAATAGGCTCTGAGGATTAAAATAAATTAAACACAAGTCCAGTCCTGCATGCCAGAAAAGGCACCAAATCTCATTATAATGGTTGTGAGCCACCATGTGGTTGTTGGAAATTAAACTCAGGACCTCTGGAAAAGCAGCCAGTGCTCTTAACCACTGAGCAATCTCTTCAGTTCAAGTCCAGTCCTTAGAAGAGTGAGTACCAATTGAGTCATAACTCCTGGGGAAAGTGCCTTACATCCTATCACTAAATGTTCACCACATGTAAGGAATAAAATACTATTTTAAATTGAATTTTACTGACCACAGAATTGGCTTTTGCTGAAAATGGCAATAGAAATTCTTATGTATTCATTTTTATAAAATAATGCATTTTTCTTAACTCTTAGAGCCATGGATCTAAACTTTTCTTTTTTTTGTTAATGTGATAGCGATAATACAGTTTGGATTTCTGGTTCTCTGCCCATTTGCAAGCTTATTGTCCTGTATGAAGTCACTGCAGCTCACATAGCCAATACATTTTATGGATAGGGGAAAGAAAATTAGAATTGTTTGTGTTTAACACATTTAATATTCTTTTCTGACACAATTTTATGCTTTTGTAGGTCTGTGAAGAAAATTTCCAAGGTAAAGAACAAGGTATGAAAAACTTAATTTAAAACAGCTTTATTAAAATGCAGTATAAAAATCAAACCAACACATCATTAATTTAAAATTTTAAATTATAGAAGTAAAATAAAAAAATGAGTTTTTTAGTTAAAGATACTTTGAAAAATTATTAAAGAGTAGCCATTGTAAAGCTATCTTTTCTATGAAATATGTATCTATTTTTTGTTGTTGTTGTTATTGTTGAGGCCAGGTCTCACCGTGTAGCCCTGATTGGCACTATGTAGACCAGGATGGCCTTTCACTCACAGAGATATGTCTGCTTCTCCCTTTGGAGTGCTGAGGTTAAAGGTGTGCCTAACCACACCCAGACTACCTATTTGCTAACAAAAAAGGTGACTATTAACCAAACCTTTGGTGTTTAGTATAAATAATATGTGACTATCTGAAATCGATATTACTCATTTTATAGGTCAAAGAAATAAATCCTATGCTTGACCTTAACAAATTAATCCCACCATACGGAAGAGACCCAGAGGACTGTGAGATGCTCAGTTTTGACACTGTCTTGGCTCTTGCTGAACAGCTCAGGAGCCAGAGCACAGGTAGGGGTGTTGCTGTGGCCTTCTGCTTGTGCTATAGTGATGTGTTCACACACTGCTTAGCGCTGTCCAATAGGACGAGGGTGTATTGTCCATGTCACAGATGTGCTTTACATAAAGTGAGAATGAGTCTCAGCGGGAGCTGCCACCAAGCCCCCTGAACTTCAGAGAGCACGGGTGGCATTGCCAGTCTTTTAATTCACTTTACTTCTTTCCTACACGTAAATTATTTTTTTTTTTATTTTATATACCAACCACAGTTCCTCCTCCTGTTCCCTCCCTCCCACCTTCCTTCTACTCCATTTCCCAATCACTTCTCAGAGTGGGTAAGGCCTCTCATGGGGAGTCAACAAATTCTGGCCTATCAGGTTGAGGCAGGACCAATCTGGCACCGCCCCCTCCCACACCCTGATCAAGGCTGAGCAAAAGCAATGGGTTCCAAAAAGCCAGTTTATGAACTCAGGATAAATTCTGGTCCCACTGCCAGGGGTCCCACAAACAGACCAAGCCATGCAACTGTCACCCACACTTAGGGGGCCTACTTCTGTCCCTTGCAGGTAATCCACGAGCTCCCACTAGCTCGGAGCAGCTGTCTCTGTGGGTTCCTCCATCATGATATTGAATCCCTCTGCTCAGACCAACCCTCCTCCTTCTCTTCTACGGAACTCCAGACACCCTGTCCAGTTTCTAGCTGTGGGTCTCTGCATCTGCTTCCTCCAGTCACTGGATGAAGGCTCTATGATGACAATTAGGGTCGTCATCAATCTGATCAGAGGCCTTCCTGCACTTCTACTTCTACCAGATTATTGTCACTGTCTCTGAGCACTAGTAATACCATTGGACCTGTTCTCCTTGGCACCCCACTTACTTCTGGAAGTCATGATATACTTTGAAGCCATTATTAGAATTTTCTTTTGAAAATTTTATACATGAGTACTGTAGAAACATTTCCACCATGTCCCCTGTTCCCCAACCCCTTCACCAATGCCACCAGTGTCCTCCACACTCACTCAAAATTCAGATCTTTTCTTCTTTATTAATGCACACACACACACGTCACACTGAGTCTGTTTAGTGTTGCTTGTATGCTCATGTGATGTATCCCAAGTGATGATTTATCACTTGGGAGCTAGTCTCTGGAGAAAACTGATTCCCTGACACCCTGTGAGAGGTCCCTATCCATGTTGGCATGTCAGCTGGTGCAGTCATTTTGCAGTATTGTTTAGATTCTTTTTTTTTCTTCTTTATTTTGTATTTATCAAAAAAACAGTAAAAAGAATTTAAAATGCGGAAGAGTTAACAATAACTATACAGAGGATAAGAATCATAAGCATGGCTTATCAAGGGTGGAAATGCAAATAAGATTGCTACACATATATTTACTTTGTGTTCAGCTTTCCCTCTGAATTTTTTTTTCCATCCCTGTATATCCTTATTCAAGGTCCCTTCCCCCTCCCACCACATCTGGTCATTTTTCTTCTCTGCAACTCCCCATGCCCTCCCTGGGCAGGGAGCAGACAGTCCTATGGTCCCACTGACCCAATAATGCTTGGATCAGTCTCCACTCCTGGCCAAATCCAGTTTTGTCCCCCCTCCCTCAAGAGTGAGTCTGGTGTTCCTATAGTTGGACTGGGGTTCGAAGGGTCAGTCCAGGGTGTTTCTGATCCCAAGCTGTTTAGTGGTTGTGGTTTGCCGCTTGGGCATGTTTGGCTTTTTTTATTGTTTGTTTGTTTAGAGACCACTAGTGAGTGAGTACATCCCCTGCTTATCTCTCTGAGTTTGTGAGACTTCGCTCAGGAGGATATTCTCCAAATCCATCCATTTGCCTGCGAATTTTAGGATATCATTTTTCCTTACTGCTGAGTAGTATTCCATTGTGTAGATGTATCACAGTTTGTTAATCCATTCTTCAGTTGAGGGACATCTAGGTTGTTTCCAGGTTCTTGCTATTACAAATAATGCTGCTATGAACATAGTTGAACTAATACCTTTGGAGTGTGAATGTGCCTGTTTAGGGTATACACCCAGAAGTGGTATTGCTGGGTCCTTGGGGAGATTGATTCTTGAGAGAAGGTTGCTGAGATTCTTGTATACAGCTTGTCTTTCTTGTCTAGAAGATGCTATCTAGCAGCAGGCATGCTGACCACATGATGTTTACATTCATTATGCCCTCTCTTCTTCAACTGTCCCTGAACCTAAGGTGTAGGTGTTGCATTATAGACTCATCAGTTGTGATCCGGTACCCCACAGTAACTGTTCTCAGCGTCTTCACTGGTTGAGAATCTCTCTAACAGTCACCACCTGCTGCAGATAAGCTTCTTTGGTGAGGTGTGATAGCTACACTTCTTCATGGGTAAAAAGACAAGTATTTACTTCTTTTTTTAAAAGAGATTTATTTATTTTGTATACAGTATACAGAAGAGGGCACCAGATGTCATCGTAGATGGTTGTGAGCCACCATGTGGCCGCTGGGAATTGAACTCAGGGCCTCCGGAAGAACAGTCAGTGCTCTTAATCTCTGAGCCATCTCTCTAGCCTCAAAAGACAAGTATTTAGAATACAATTAGGTTTATGGGCAATGGCAACAGTAGGTTCTTCTTCAAGGGGCTGTAATCATTCTGTCCAATGAACAGTTGGCTGTATTTGTATTTGCTGTCATGGGTTTCATCTTAAGGCTTAAGTCCGATCACACAGCTGTTTGTTACTTCCTATACAAAAGTACCATTTTTGCACCAATGGGGATGTCTTGGCAGGCTGTGTTTCATAGGCTTTACAGCTAGGTAGGACTGTTTGCTTTTCTCACTAAGTAGCTTGCCTAGCATTTTCAGATACTGTGAAAGTTAGTCCCAAGGAAGGAGCCTTTGGGGTCAGCTCCAGCTCAGTTTCTCCAGGAGTGTCTGAAGTATGTGATGCCTTCAGTAGGTTCTTAATTCAGTCTCTAGGAGGCAACCAAGTCAATGGTAATAGCCTATATTGTTTTGGGAATCTCTTGTTCACCCCTGACCAACAATTTGAAGGGATATTTTCTATGTCTGACACTATTTGTTAGGTTTTGGTCAGTCATGGCTCTTGGGGAGGGACCTAATCACCTCATGTGGCACAACTCCATTTAAACTATGTACATACATATACATATGTATATATATATAAAACACACATATGCATATATGTGTGTGTATATACACACATATGTATTTTGAGTACATAAAATGCTTTCTGTGTCTTTTTCAAACATCATTAGCATTCTTTCCCTTTTTTTCCTGTGTGATACTTCATTACACATTCCACAGTTAAAGTAACCCCTGTTTTCCCATATCTCTTTTCATAGCATAAATATCCGAATATCCCCTTCTTCAGAACTCCTTATACCTCCCACACTCCCATGGTTCCTCTTTGCTTTCCTGGCTCTGGCAGTTGCTTTATTTTATATGCCTACATCTGAAGATCCTGAGGTGGGCAATGCTAGGGAGAGAGAACATGTTGTACTTCTTTTCTAGGTCACCCCGGTCACTCTACTGTTTGATTCCACTCACTTATGTGTAAAGATCATGACTTCAGTTTATTAGCAGCTTCATAGACTCCCATTGTGTATATGTGCCACATTTCACTCTCCAGTCATCAGCTGAAGGGATTTAGGTTGTTCTAATTTCCTACCTATTGTGAATAGAACAGCAATGAACACAGCTGAGCAAGCATCTGGGGAGCATATGCCAATGGTATATTCATTCTTGATTTCTGTCTTCTCCTTATTTTTGTTCAGTATTAAGTTTTATGAGTTTCTATACTTTCTGAGTTTTTATTATTCTCCATTTCCAAGTTTAATCCATGGTGGTCATATAGGTGGCAGGATGTTTGTGTCCTAATATGTGATCAATTTTGGAGAAAGCTCCATTGGCTACTGAAAAAAAATATATTCTTTAGTGTTTGGATGAAATGTTCTGGAGCTGTCTGTTAGATGCATTTATTTATAATGTTACCTTAGTGTAACAGGAGGTTTCTGGCCCAGACTAGGGTCCCAGTTTGGACCTGCCGACCTGCAGTCTGGATCCGCCCACGGCTGCTTTCCTCCCCAATAATGACTCAGATACTTATATTAATTTCATGCTGTTTGGCCTATGGCTCAGGCATATTGCCAGCTAGCTTTCATCTTAATTCAGCCATTTTCCATTAATCTGTCCTACCACATGGCTAATGGCTCACCTATTTTGTTACATCTTGTATCATGGGCTGCTTGCTGGATTGTCTCTGTCTGACTTCGCCCTCCTTCTCCTACCTAGGCTCCAATTTTCTGCCTACTGCTGCGGTGCCTGCCATGACCAAAACAGTTCCTTTATTTAGAAAATGATAGTCACAGCATATAGAAAGACATTCCCATATCATCTTATTCTAAAGTTTCTCTGTTTAGTTTTGTTTATAGTGTCTGACTATTGGTAAAGGTGGAGTATGGAGGCCTCCCGCTCTCACTGTGTCAGGGCTAATATGTGACTTAGATGTATAGTGTTTATTTTATGTAGTTGGGTGCCCATATGTTTAGCATATTAATATTTAAAATTACAATATCTCTTTTTGGTGGACTTTTTCTTTAATGAGTAAGTTATGTTCTTCCCTATCTCTCCTGATTATTTTTTAAAATATTAATGCTTCTTAACTAAAATACAATTGCATCATCACCTTCTTTCCCCTTCTCCCTCCACCTCCTTCTATGTCCTCTCTCTCTAACTACTTTTATATCACCTCCTCTTAAATTCATATTCCATTTCTCTCTGTTATTATTGCATACACACACACATATATATATGTATTCACAAATATACAAATACAACCTTCTGAGTCCATTTTTGTTATGTGTGTATGGGTTCAGGGCTGACCACTTTATATTGGGCAAGCAATTAGGTAGTTTATTGCTGGGAGAGGCTAACTCTCCCTCTCTCAGCCGTCATCAGTTACCAGTAGATTCTTACCTAGGGATGTGACCCCGTGAGGTTTTTCCCCTTCGATGGTAGTGTGTCCATTATTATTGAAATTGTTCAGGTCTCATTTGTGCAGCCAGTTCTCCAAGAGACGTTGTATTGTTTTACTGCAGATTTCCTGATATTCTGGCTCTTAAAATTTTCCCACCCTTTCTTCCATGATGTTCTCCTGAACCATAGATGCAGGACCAATGGTGTAGATGTATCAATTGAGGCTGGGCTCCCCATAATTCATTGGCCTTTTCATTATGTCCTGTTGTGATTTTCTGTGACTGTCCCCATTTGCTCTAGAGAGATTGTTCTTTGATGAAGTCTGATAGTTACACTTATGTGTTAGTTTTAATGTGAAACATATTTAATCAAACATTAGCAAGTTGCTTACTTGCTCTTGATTCTGTTTTCTTGAAATACAGTTTTCTTTCCATTTACTCAATGCTTCCTGTCATTGATGGTGATGCATGTTTCTTAGAAGGAGCAGAAAGGCGGGACCCAGCGCTGGCTGCAGAATCCCAGCGCTCTCTGGGGCAGGGGCAGGTGGACTCTGTCCCTGACAACTTCCACAGCTCCTGCTGAGGGAAACCCCGCCACGACCTCGAACTGAGCAGACCAACTGCTGGGGTCTCCGAGGGGCGGATTCGGACCCCGCCCAGAGGTCAGGAGGGGGCTAGAGGCCTCAGTGCCTTTATCCCAGCCTGGGAGGGAGAGTTGAGCTCCCATTGTTGCTGGTTCCACTTCCGGGACCCAGTGCTGGCTGCAGAATCCCAGCGCTCTCTGGGGCAGGGGCAGGTGGACTCTGTCCCTGAC
>PVIH01024830.1:9830-22014 GCA_004025045.1 Sigmodon hispidus | reverse complement strand
AGATGTACCACAGTTTGTTAATCCATTCTTCAGTTGAGGGACATCTAGGTTGTTTCCAGGTTCTTGCTATTACAAATAATGCTGCTATGAACATAGTTGAGCTAATACCTTTGGAGTGTGAATGTGCCTCTTTAGGGTATATACCCAGAAGTGGTATTGCTGGGTCCTTGGGGAGATTGATTCTCAATTTTTTGAGAAATATTTTTGAGAAAAAATATTTGGTGATTCCCAGAGTTTCAAATGTGTTTATAGTTTTTTTGTTAGTTTCAGGTTATTTGATCACTGACTGTAGGTTTTCAACTATCTGATATTTTTTTCTTGACTCTCAGAAACATCCAGCTACATTGTTTGTGATGAAATCATCTTTAGAGTCTATCTAAAGAATGTAATAGTAATTAAATTACTAACACATTACATTTTACAAGAAAATGGTTTAAAAGTGATTAGAAGGACTGAAGAAAAATGTGATGGAAAATACTTGAACTACTATTTAGTAGTCTTCCTTGTAAATTTATTAGTTGTATTCGTTTACTTAATGTGATATTTTTTAAATGTGGTATTTCGATGGCGCTTAGAATTAACCAGGATCCTTATATGTGCTGCTAGACAAGTATTTTAAAATTCAGCTATGCTCCTAGTCTTATAGTAAGGAAATAGTGAAATGGTGCTCACCTGTCTTACAGCTAGAAGAAGAAGATCTGAGAGCTGAAAATGAAAAGTCTGTCTCCAGAACTCAGATATTTTGGGCTTTCATATATATGCTTCTTTCTAACTAAATAAATATATTGTATCTTAACATACTTTGTATTTAGACACAAGAATGAATATGACATTTAATGCTAGTTATTTTTAAATATTTTACATTATCATAAATATGTATTTTGTGGTTTCCATACATTGTAATTTGCTTATATTTTTTCAAAAACTTTTGATGCTGCAGTAAAAATCAAAGTGAGCACTGGCTCCAATGATGTAATCTACTATACATTTATAAGTTTGTATGTCAAGCTCTTTATACTCTCATATAGTATAAATATCCCAATGCCTATTTTAATGAACGTGCCTTTAAAATTACAAAACTTGTTTACTGTATTCTCTCCTTAAGACTTTGCTCAGTTCTCCAACTAAGGGATTATCTAATTTGCTAACTAAATTCTTACTTCTATAAAAATAATAACAACCTTTTCTGTTTCCTTTTGCTTTAGAATATTTTAAAGTATTTTATATTTGAAATATATTTTCAATAATAGCCTATATTTTTTGGATGTAATATTAAAGATGCTAGGACTTCTCCTAGAAATAAAATTGTCTGGGAAGTGGATTACATGGAATGTGTCAATGAAAGGACATGTCAGTGGCAGGACTGCCTGGGAAGAGAGTGACATGAGAAAGGCCAATGGCAGAAGGAGTTAGAAGGAGAGAAGAATCTAGAAATTTGTAAGGATTTCAAATATATATATATTACTATTATATATAGTATATATACTATAATATATACAAATATTATATATATTGAATATAATATTTAAATATTATATATAATATGTATATATTATACATATAATATATATATTACTGACAAATGAGTTTACCTGGAAACAGACAAATCCATGAAAGACCCTAATCAGTTTGTGAGTTTTGAGGGGTAGGGCAGTGGGAATTACTGGCTTGCCACACTTTAGTTGAATTTTCTCTGTCACATGAATTTTGAAACTTTGGGGATTTGGTCAGCACGGATAAAAGTTCATTGAAGTTATGTCAAGTTAATGAATCCACTGGCCAGAAGAAAAAGTGTCATATTTAAGGGATGTATGATCCATTCATGGCTTGCAATTCATACCACTGGGAGAAGGGAGCTGTGTTGAAATTCTTCCACAGTGGTGTTCACATTATTAGATGATGAATGGCGATTGGAAGATGGAAGCAGGTGGTTGAAAGGGGATGTTCTCACCTGATCCAGTCATGATGTTGGGGTGAGAAAAGTGTATCTGCCAGGAGTGGATGCTGAACTAAGCCACATTGGGACCTTGGGACCTCCTGCCCTTGCTGGGGAGGAGATAAAGAGATGGGGAGAAGAGAGAGTGACTGGAAGGGGTGGAAAGAGGAAGGGAGCTTGAACAAGGATATACACAGATAAAAAATGTGATTTTATTCATAAAAAATAAAATAAATCATAAAAAAGAAAGGGGATATTCTCAATGGATATATATTGAGACTATAGCTATTGTTGATTCTGTAGGCCTGAATTAGAAGACTGAGGTGGGAATGTAGAGAATGAGAGAATAGTAAAAACAAAATACAAGTTCTTTAAAGTTATGATCAGGACAGGATGAGCTTATCCTGATGCCCATGCACAGAACTCAAATGTTAATGGGCCAAGTTGCAGTATGGAATCATTAAAACAATGGTTAAGTAATCTCTATGTGTACACTGATTGTTTAATTTGATATCTATAATAAATGTGCAATCTGATAAGTATATTTTTAATTCAATATTAGCAAATCTAGATTGGCATGTGGGTGAAAATAAATTTCAAAGAAATAATAAAACTAACTATTGTGCATTTAAAATATATATATATATATACACACACATATTATCAGAGAGTTGGCTCTATGGTATAGAGCATTTGCTCCAGCAAAGGACTCAGGTTTAGTTCCTATCACTCACATAATGGCTCATTACCATCCATAGCTCCAGTTCAAAGAGTTTGAGGCCTTCTTCTGGCCTCCATGGATGCTAGGCTCGCATGTGACATACTTACATACATGCGGGCAAAACATTCAAACATATAGAATAAAACAAATCTTTAAACTTCTAACTATAATATCTTCTTGGGATGTGGTTTTAGCTCAACTGTCTAATAAACGTGAAGCTTTGTGTATAAATTCCACCATTACAAGTAACTAGATAGACAAACAGATATGATTATATTTTCTTGCTGTGCTCCTTAGAAGATAAAGGTCTGCCAAAATCTGAGCTTTGGAAATCATTATCACAAGGTTTCAGCTTTCTCTCCCCTGGCATCCTCCTGCTTCTAGTATTTTTCTTTTCTACGTGATTTTTCTTTAATCCCATTGCACATCATTCAGAATACTACGGTTTTAGCAGGGAGTATAAATTATAGTTTATAAACTACCCGGGATCCCATTGAGGTGTTAACATTCTTGTTCCTTGACATAAGAATACTGAAATATGGAGTAAATATCACCTATTGAAGGCTGCAATTCAAACTCATAATTATGGCCATTAAAGCAAAAGCTGTCTCTGTATGTTTTCAATATAGATGTGGTCCCTGCTTCTCTGTAATAGTCCTGTGGACAGTTGTGCTGTTGTTTGCCTAAGTCCTGTTTCTAAATGCTTTGCTTTATGGTGCAAATGCATAGGAAACAGAAGAACCTGATCATGTTAAACATGGCTGCCTCAGTAACTCTTCTATTGTTGTGACAAAATATTATGACCTACACAACTTA
The DNA here is from genome assembly GCA_004025045.1 of Sigmodon hispidus. Taxonomy (NCBI): domain Eukaryota; kingdom Metazoa; phylum Chordata; class Mammalia; order Rodentia; family Cricetidae; genus Sigmodon; species Sigmodon hispidus. Next base: position 18,541 of record PVIH01024830.1, on the reverse strand, counting down.
TAAAATAAAGTATTTAATTGGGGACTTGATTGCAGGTTCAGAGGGCTATTCCATTATTCATCACAGAAGGGAACATGATGGTAGGCAGGAGGCATAGTGCTGGAGAAGTAGCAGAGAGTTCATATCTGATCTACAAACAGCAGGCAAAGAGAGAGAGACTGGAATTGGTCTGGGATTTTAAAACCTCAAAGCTCATCCCCAGTGGCACATCTTCTCCAGCAAGGCCACTCCTTCTAATCCTTCCTAAACAGTTCCACCAACTGGAAACCAAACATTCAAATACATGAGCTTAAATAGAAGCCATTCTTACTCAAATCAGAACAAGGAAGGACTTATTCCACAGTTCACTAAGGTCTGTGAGAAGCACCATTTCAGTTATTTTCTGAAATAACTCTTAGGAAATGCCTGAAGTTTTGTGTAACTGGGGCTTAAAGTAGGTTAAGGGGGTAAAACATAGCCCTACAAATAAAAGAATTCTGGAAGGAAGGAGTCCATGACCACCACAGCTCAGGTTTTTAGGATACTTCCAAATTCCTATTCTGCTTGGAGAGAGAAAGAGAGAGTCTTCGTGTGTGTCTGTGTGGGTAGCTGTATGCATAGCAGCTGTCTCTGTGTGTAGCTATGCTTGTCTGTCTGTCTGTCTGTCTGTCTCTGTGTGTGTGTGTGTGTCTTCATTCATAAAATTATCCCATGATTCTCTGTGACTTTAGGAGTTCTATTCATGATTTATCAATTCCAGACAGACAGGAAGAAGGGGAAATGAATGGACATGCCTGTTAAGGAGATTTTCTGTGAAGTCTAACTCATTTAATTTCTTAGCCCCATGTCAAATGCAGCCATGGTGACCTTTCTCTATGGCCTGAATGACATTTCCTCAGTATTCTGTCACCCAACAAGCTTGCAACACTCTCCAGCATGAGGTGCTCACATTTCTAAGATAAAAATGTGTATTTACATCCAACAAGATGCAGTTCTTAGTCATTACACCACCAACCATCAGTCCTTTATTTCCAGTCCCCAAAAGTCAATCTGTTTCACTTATCTAATGCAAAAAATAACCTTAAACTTGCTTACTTTAGGAGCAATCATTATTCTTCAGTTAGCCAGAGCTTGGAAGCAAAGAGCCAGTGTGTTGTGAAGTGTCCTCACTCATCAGGTCTCCACTTGGAGTGTGACTGAGGTTGGGAATTCATAATAAGGTCTTTTTCCTGCAGACTCCCTGTGGATGTGACAGCTCATCACTCAGCTGTCCATTTCCAGTCTTCTCCCACTGTATCTGGGTATCAAGAGGTGTGTTCTGAGGAGAAAAGGGAAGATAGCAGTCTGCTAATGAGCTGGCACAGATTATCACTTGTGCTGTATTCTGTGGTTTAAAAAAAAAGCCCTAAAACCATCCCAGATGGAAGAGGACGAGAAATAAGCACCCCTTCCGTAAAGTGTCTATGACTATCGTAATCTACTAAATGGTTTAAATAATCCTTCTTCTGAGGTTGGACACCCTCCTTTTGAAATCCCAGCCTGCATATATTGTATCATTGTTGAACAATCTCATGATTATTTCACCAGAACTCAGTTTCCAAATATGTCCAGGTCTGAAAGGATAGAAGTTGTGAATATACTCCACTTAACTCTAAGTGAGAGAGCTTAAAATTATGGATATAGACTTCTCTTTAAAAATGCATTTATTTTTATTTCTATCTGTATGGTTTTACCTGCTTGGATGTCTGTGTACTTTGTGAGTGCATAGCCTGGATACACTAGAAAAGGTGTCAGCTCTGTTGGAAGTGGAGCTATAGATGGTTGCTAGCTATCATCTAAGGGCTGGAAACTGAAGATCCTCTACAGGAGCAGCAAGTGCTCTGAACCACTGAGTCATCACTTCATCAACAGTTTTAAAAGATTCATTTGCTTAATAGTTGTGTGTGTGTGTGTGTGTGTGTGTGTGTGTGTGGTGTATTAAGAGCATGGACATAGAAAAATAAAAGCTAATGTTTATAAGGACTTACCTTAACAATTTCAAACTCCTTAGAATACATATGTAATCTACCAGATTCCTTAAAAGTATAGAAAATAGTTCAGTTGCCTCTCTCCCTTCCTCTCTCTCTTATTAAATCATATAGGGAATCAAATCACTAGGACAGAAGAAACTCAGCTCAGAGTAGCTCAAGCAAAAAGGAATTTTTTGGCCCATAATTCTAGGTGTTCAAATATTTAATTTTTATTCCCATTTTCATGGCTGATTCCTGTAGGCAGTTGGCTTCATTTCTTCCCCACTGAAATGAGTTTCCTCTTATGAAAGTGAAAGGAAAGTTGTTAGTGGTCCCAGCATCATTCCAGCTCAACCAGTCTCAGGAAAAATCATTTCTAAGCTAAGGATATGGTTTTCTGATAGAGTGTTTGTATAGCATATGTGAGCCCTGTGCTCAGTCCTCAGTATTTGAAAAAGAGCCACAGAAGCAGAGATGCCTCTTTCTTTCCTGCTGAGATTACATACCAACCTTTGCAGAATTATTTTCCAGACAGTGTTACAGAGCAGACAAAACAATTACCTACCAAGTGTGTGCATGTGATCTCTGTAACTGAGACAATTGCAGACCCACCACAGGAATACAGAAAGCAAACTCCTAGACCCTTAGCTTAAAAGGTGGGTGCAATTAGAAGAATGACCATGTTCTCTTCTATCCTGTCCCCCTGCTCCTTATGGTGCTGCAGCAGCTTAAGTACTTGAAGTCCTTCTGGCAAGATGGGGACTGTCTGTGAGCCCACCCCACCCAATCAATACCCACCCCCTTCCTGTGCTCTCCTATTATGGTCAATGATTAATTTTTTTGTTGTTGTTTAAGCCCAAACTCCAATCAAAGCCTTGCCTGTTTTTCACACACATAGCTCTGCATCTGTCCTGTTGCCTTCATGTCAAATACCTCAAATCACTGATAATGTAAGCTGTGAATGTACTAATTTTCATAAAAAAATGGAACTTTATACATGTAATTCAATTAAGGACTTCAATATAAATAGATAATCCCAGATTATCCAAGCAGGTTGATATCATCATAAAGATCATCTAAAAGGCTGGGAGAAGTCAGGCAGAGAACTGATAAAGGAAGCAAAGTGATATCCTTTCAAGGGGGAACAAGGTGCTCCAAGCCAAGGAATACAGATGGAGAACAGAACCTGGAAAAGTCAAGGAAACAGATTCTCTTCTCCAGCTTCCAGAGCAGCCAACAGCCCTGTTCACATCTAGACTTGAGCCCAAAAAAACTGATTTTGGATTCTGGCATCTAGAACTGTGAAAGTACAAATTTTATTGCATCAAGTCACTAAGTCTGATTTATGAAGCATAGCAGTTCATCTCTTAATTTGGCTCAGTTTAGTTATAGCTTTGATCTGATCTAACAACCATAGCAGAAGGTGACCCAAGAGAATGGGAAGGGACTGCCTGGCATTCCCAAAACTACACAAAACCAAGCCACATAACATTCACCCAAAGTGAAATCATTTTATTGTAAGAAGCAACTTAAAAAAGACTGCTCAATGAATAAAAATGAATATGCAAACACTAATTATTGTAATCTAGCATAACTCAAAATGATAATGCTCTTCCCAGAATTCACCTAATGTGGTCCCCCTGACTATACTTCCTGCCTGACTACTAACCAATCAGCATTTTATTAAACCAATAAGAGTGACAAATCTTTACAGTGTACAAGAACATTATCCCACACAGAGTGAAGAAGGAAGGAAAGGAAAGAGCATCTTGGGATTTAAGTTGTTCCTGCAGAACAGAGACTCACAAGAGTAACAACAAACCAGTCATTTCTGCAATGTTCCCAAAGCAGCATCAGGAAGAAGGAGCAGGTGTCTTATAATCAGAAGGACTTATCTTCAATTCATAACTAGAAAAAATATTTATTCTTAGATTTTAATAGTAAACTAAAAAGATTATGAAAGAATTCATAAATCCTTCCAAGAAACCCAGTGATGTGGAAAAGAACAAGGAATACTCATGCTGAGACTCTAGAAGACTCTTAGAGGGCCCAATGGGAAGAAATATTTATTTATTATTTTTACTAAAGTTCAATGGATAACAGCTTTCTTTAGGAATGTGTCCTAGGGTAGGTTGCTCATGCTCTGGTAGGTTGCCCTACACCCAGCAGCACCAACTGTACTCATTTCTTTGTTTGATTTTAAAGAGAGAATGAAGCTGAGAGGAGAGTTGATGGACTGCATTTGGGAGGAGATGGGTACTTGGGGTCAGGTAGGATTGAAACACAATGTATACATATATAAAATTCTCAAAATTAAAAAAAAGTGGAAACATTTTGCTATGTATGTATGACTGGTTACAAGAACGATCTTTTAAAATGCTTAAAATTTTTCAAATTATTTGTTTTACTTAAAAACAGTATTTTAAAAATCATACAAGAAATACTATATCTTCTTAAATATTTGAATTGATACTCCAAGACAATGTCCTATGTTTTCATTGTGGCTCCAGCAACTCCATGAGTTTCGTAATTTATGACATTTCAATCTCAACTGTGGGACCAAACTCAGATCCCTTCAAGACCCCTAGTTCTAATGTTACCACCTGACTCCTACACACTGTCAATTACCTAAAAATTTAATCTGATAAGAAAGTAACTCTTCCCTCCAGAAGATGTTTTAGGGCAATAAAAAAAAATGATTGTGGTTTCAAAACAGACTCTTTAATACTCTCCCTTGAAAAAGTAGATCTTGAAGCTAAATGTGTTGCACTGGAACTATGCCTTCGGCTCTGAAAAAGTAGATCTTAAACCCCGCCCCAATGATTTCAGTATAGAAAAGGCTATAACTCCTACTTAGATCAATTCATCCTGGGCTGTTTTCCCATAATCCTCAGCTGTCACTATATGAAGAGCTGGGCTAAGAAACACAGAATCCTTGGAGACAACTGTCTTTACTAGGAGCCCTGCTACCTAGTTACCAGCAGTTAAGGTGACTACAGGCAAGTCTTTGTGACTCCAGGCTCAGTAACTGTTTGATTACAACATCAAGGCTTACCTAACTTAGTCTAATCAGTTCATAAAATAGAGAAGCAATAATGAGCTATGATTGTTTTGGACTAATAGTTTTGAGCAGCTGTAGACATTTGAAACAAGGCAAATATTCATAGAAAAGGAATCAAATATACAAGTCAAAGAGCATAACTTCTTGTGTCCAGTCACTAGATTCTACCATGGCACCCCTGGTTTTACTTTCTGTTGAATTATAATGCCATTACTTCCCCAATCTTTCTTGGGAGGTATGGTAGTCGGCATTTCACAGAAGTGTATAGGAAAAGAAATGAAAGAAATCTGGGAGATGGCTCCATTTGTTAAGAGTTATAATCCCAGGACTCCACTAAAATATTTCATAGGATGTATTTAGTGGATGGCTCCATTGGTGCCTGGCGATGTTACCAATTTCACCACCCTACAATGACTAGTTGTTTAGGATCAGTTATATTTTCTCACTCTAAAATACATGAACAGAGTCAGCCAAGCATATCTTCTGGATAGACAAATTACATTTTAATCATTCAGTTTTACAATTATTCATTGAAATTATATTCAAGGCACAATCTAAAATAAGAGAAAATAATAAATAAAGTGTCTTAGGGAGAAGCAGGTAAAATTAGCATTTTAAGGGGCAAAGAGACATTGAACAATGCTCACCTTGACAGTTATGTCATACTACACTTTCAAAAGCTTTCAGACAGATGTTCACTCTTCCCAGCTGTTGGTAGTTAAGAGTGCCAGAGCTGCTACTTAAAGCAATGTGGATCCTTCAGTGCACTATAGGTATACTAGACCCTGAGTAAAGTATAAATCAAAAACTATAGGACCATGCAACCTGCCCATATCTTATGGTTTGTTCATAGACAATGTGAATTCATGTGCAGCACTGCTGTCTAAGGGTCTCCCTTCTGAAGCTAGATTTCTAAGGTTTGATTTTTAGAACCTCCTGGAAGAGCTAACAATGACAGTTCCGCATTTTCATGGGACAGTAGCTAATTAGGGCTCCAGTCTTTAGACTGGATGAGCTCTGGTCCTGGCAGCATGCGGTTGTTTTCTCCACTCGTGCACAATCCAGAGAGCATGGCCCATGCCTCCCATCCAGCTAAAGCAAGGGTTAGATCTTTCAACCCTGATCAAAATCAACAGATATTTGAATTGTTTTCAAGTATTTAACTCTTTACTTACAAACCTTTAACATTTTCAAATCTCAACAGTCAGATTCTGAAACGGAGTCTCATCTGTGTGAGTTTCAAGTCAGAACTGGAATGGCCTCATTTTTCTGGTCACGCCAATGGACTCTGAAAGAGCCTGGACAACCAGAGAGACTTAAAGCCAAGGAAGAACCAATACATGCTGCTTAAATACAAGATTCTAGGGAAATCTGGCATAGAACACAGGGAATGAGGTTAAACCAGACATTTTAGAGAAAGGACTCTTCCTACATAGTGAAAGTCTTTCCCACAGCTCATGATATCTCTCAATTCTACCAAGAATGAGCATCAGGACACACAGACATCTGGGTAAAGTGGCCTGTTTCCCAGCACCCAGTTTACATGTGGTTGTCCCTGTCTCCACCTTGGGGACAATGAGTGATCACTGTGAGTCATAGCTTTGTTTTCTGGCCTCAGTAGCCTGTGGCCTGGCAGTAACTGAGGTCTGGGGTTTTCAGCAGCTGTTCATGTCACCTGGGGAAAGCAACAAGACATGCAACAGGATATTTTTACCAGCTTGTGACACGGGCTTTTGTCTGGCCAAAGCCATGTTTCTTTACTGGAAAAAGTATGCCTATTTGGAACAAACGTACCCTCTCTTTAAATAGGGTCTCATGTAGCCCAAACTGGTTCCAGACTTACTATGTAACTGGAAATGGGCTTGAACTCCTGATTTTTCTGCCTATACCTTATGAGTGCTGGGAATGCAGACATGTCTGATCAATGTGATGCCTTGACTGCATCAGATGACAGGGTCTCCATTCTTACCATATGCTGCCATCTTAAATTGTCTTTATATTCTGCTTCAAATGTAAGGCATCCCTGTGTTTCAGGGAATAGCTACAATGTCACGTAGATGTGTTCATCATGTGGACAGAATCATCAACATGTAGTGTGGAGATCTAGGCTCACATTTTTTCTCCTCAGCTCATTTTAGAATGATCTTTTTATGAGGAGATTGAGAAGGAGGAGCAGGCTGCTGAGAAGGCTGTGACCAAGGAGGAGTTTCAGGGTGAATGGACTGCATCAGCTCCCAAGTTCACTGCTGCTCAGCCAGAGGTGGCCGACTGGTCTGACAATGTGCAGGTGCCCTCTGTGCCCATCCAGCAGTTCCCTACTGAAGACTGGAGTGCCCAGCCTGCTACTGAGGACTGGTCAGCAGCTGCCACAGCACAGGCCACCAAGTGGGTTGGAGCCACCCCTGAGTGGTCCTGAGCTCTACAAACACCTGAGCAGAGGGAAAAAAGATGGAAGGAAAATAAAGTTTTTACAAAGTGTCAAAAAATAGAGAATGGTCTTTTTATGTTTTTAGAAAATAGCATTACATCTTCATGCAATGTTTCTTTGCCCAAACTATCATTTAAGCAAGGGTTCTAAGCATCTCTGCCATTGTCTTCTCAAATCTTACTTTTAGACCATCTTGTAGAGATCTTCCTCATCCTTTGATCTTATATTTGCCTTTCCCAGGGCCCTTTCACCCTCTCCTTGGAAAGCAGCACAGTGTCCTCTGGATCACAGCCATGGAATAAAGACTGATTATGTGATGACCACAGGCACTGCCTGTTCTCTGCAAACAACACACACAGGGAGGAAGAATGTCAATGTGGACCACTTATTCCCTCCTGCTGTGGGAACCAGTGTTAGCATATATAAACAATAAAATCAGGCAATTTTATCAGCAGATGTAGCAACACCTTACCAAACATACTTAGCTGCTGACATCTGAGCCATCCTTAAGTTCTAGATGGCAGCTGGAGGGGTTTCATAAGGTTCAAAATAAGGCTAATATACACTCGTCAAAGATTCACCATTTTAATGCAAAATGGTATGTTTATTTTTGAAGTTATTGAGATGGTAACAAAGGAAGGCTTCAAGGCAAACAAAAATAGTCATGTCCATGTATCTAATATGGGAATATAATAAATTGAAATTTTTATTAGGTCTTTAACTAATGAAATGATCTATTTGCTTTTTCCAGATCCCAAACACAGTACAGACAGAAAATTTTAGATTAAAGTTATTGCAGCAAATTTGTATGGTTGCCACTTAGATATGCAGCAAGCAACCAAGTTTTAATGGTGCCTCTTGGTCTTTCCAGAGCCAGATGCATTACCTGATATCACAAGTTAATGACTCTAGTATTAATAATTTTACTGCAGTCTTTATTCTTTGACTATGTGATGTACTAAAGGCTTTTGGTCTTATCTTGATTAAATCTAAATGCTAAGATTGTCCCCTATTTTGTTATCAGTGAGCATCCAGGAGAAAAAGAATAAAAAACAAAAAAAAACTTAGGAGTGGCTGATTCAATAGAGGATAAAACAGGTATTTAAGAAAGGCAATGAATAATCAAAGAGGAAAAAGCAAGGAAAGAACTTTGTGTGTGTGTGTGTGTGTGTGTGTGTGTGTGTGTGTGTGTGTGTGTGTGTGGTGTGTGTGTGTGTAAAAAGAGTTGGAGAAT
>PVIH01024829.1:0-21920 GCA_004025045.1 Sigmodon hispidus | reverse complement strand
TGGCAGATACAGTTTTCTCCCCCCTCGCTCAAGAGTGAGTCCGGTGTTCCTCTAGGGGGAGTGGGAGCCAAGGAGTCAATCCAGGCCAGGGGGTTTCTGAAACCAAGCTGTTCAGTGGTTGTGGTTTACAGATTGGGCATGCTTTGCATTTTTGTTGGTTGTTTTTTTGTTTAGAGTCCACTAATGAGTGAGTACATATCCTGATTATCATTCTGAGTTTGTGATACCTCTCTCAGGAGGATATTTTCCAAATCCATCCATTTGCCTGAAAGTATCAGGATATCATTTTTTCTTACTGCTGAGTAGTACGCCATTGTGTACATGTACCACAGTAACTTAATCCATTCTTCTGTTGAGGGAAATCTAGGTTGTTTCCAGGTTCTTGATACTAGAAATAATGCTGCTATGAACATATTTGAGCTAATGGCTTTGAGGTGTGACTGTGCATCTTTAGAATATACACTCAGAAGTGGTATTGCTGGGTCCTCGGGACGATTGATTCTCAATTTTCTGAGAAACCACCATACTTCATTTCAAAGAGACTGAATTAGCTTACACTCCCACCAACAATGTAGGAGTGTTAACCTTGCTCCCCATCCTGTCCAGCATAGGCTGTCCTCTGTGTCTTTTATCTTAGCCAATCTAACAGGTGTCAGATGGTATCTCAAAATTATTTTGATTTGCGTTTCTCTGATGGCTAAAGATGATGAGCACTTTTTCAGTTGCCTTTCAGCCATTCATAATTCTTCAGCTGAGAATTCCCATTTTTTCATTGGGTTATTCAAGGTTTTGGTCTCTAGATTCTTGAGTTCTTTATATATCTTAGAGATCAGTCCTCTATCACTTGTAGGGTTGGTGAAAATATTTTCCCATTCTGTAGGCTGTCATTTTGTCCTATTGACAGTGTCTTTGCCTTTACATAAGCTTCTTAGAGTCAGGAGATCCCACTTATTGATTGTTGCTCTCAGTGTCTGTGCTACTGTTGTTATGTTTAGGAAGTGGTCCCCTGTGAAAATTCATAGATGGGAATTTCCTACTTTTTTTCTATCAAGCTTAACATGGCTGGGTTTATGTTGAGTCTTTGATCCACTTGGATTTGACTTTTGTGCAGGGCTTGGATCTATTTGCATTTTTCTACACACTTCCATCCAGCTATGCCAACACTATTTGTTAAATGTACCATGTTTTTTTCATTGAATATTTTGGGCCTACTTGTCAAAGATCAGGAGTTCATAGGTTTTTGGTTTAATGTCTGGATCCTCAATTCTATTTCATTGATCCACAAGGCTGTTTTTATGCCAGTACCAGGCTGTTTTTATTACTGTAGCTCTATACCATAACATGAAGTCAGAGATGGTGTTACATCCTGAGTATCTTTTGTTGAGTAAAATTGTTTTGTCAATCCTGGCTTTCCTGTTATTCCAAATAAAATTTAATATTGTTCTTCAAGTTTCAAAAAATGTTGTTTTTGGGTTTTGATGGGCAGTGCATTGAATCTGTAGTTTGCCTTTGGTAGAATTTTTATTTTTACTATGTTGATCCTACCAATCTAGGAACATGGGAGAGCTTTCCATTTTCTGATATCCTCTTCAATTTCTTTCTTCAGTGATTTAAATTTTTTTGTCATATAGGTCTGTTACTTCTTTGGTTATAATTACTCCAAGGTATTTAATACTATTTGTTGCTATAATGAATGGTAAAGTTTCAATTTTTTCTTTTTCAGCTCTTCTATCTTTAGTGTATAGAAGGGCTGTTGATTTCTTTGAATTAACCTTGTATCCTGCTACATTGCTGAAGGTGTTTATCAGCTGCAGCAGTTCCTTAGAAGAATTTTGTGGTCACTTATGTATACAATCATATCATCTGCAAATACAGATAACTTCACTTCTTCCTTCCAATTTGTATCCCTTTAATCTTCCTTCCTTCTCTTATTGCTTTTGCAAAAACTTTGAGAACTTCATTGAATAGATAAGGGGAGAGAGGACATCCTTGTCAAGTTCCTATTTTTATTGGTATTGCTTTGAGTTTTTCTCCATTAATTTGATGCTGGCTGTAGGCTTCTTGTAAATCACCTTTATTATATTTAGATATTCTCCCTGTATTCCTGATCTCTCCAGGGCTAAAATCAGAAAGGACTGTTGCATTTTGTCAATGACCTTTTCACTATCTAAGGATATGATCATTGGTTTTGTTCTTTTAATTTGTTTATATGATAGATCATGTTTAAGTTTTTTTGTATGTTAAACCAGCCCTGCATTTCTGGGATGAAGCCTTCTTTGTCTTGGTGGATTATACTTTCTATACATTGTTGTATACGGTTTGCTAAAATTTTGTTGAGAATTTTAGCATCAATATTCATGAGGGAGATTGGTCTGTAATTTTCCTTCTTTGCTGTGTCTTTGAGTGGCTTTTTTTTCCTTCTTTATTTATTTTGTATTTATCTAGAAAAACAGTTCAATGAATTTAAAATGCTGAAAAGTTAACAATAACTATGAAGATAAAAATCATAAGTATGACTTATCAAGAGTGATAATGCAAATAAGATTACTACACATATGTTTACTTTGTGTTCATCTTTCCCTCTGAATTTTTTCTTTTTCATTCCTGTATATCCTTATTCAAGGTCCGTTCCCCCTCCTGCCACATCAGGTCATTTTTTTCTTCTCCACAACTCCCCATCCCTCTCTGGGCAGGGAGCAGATTGTCCTACACTCCCACTGACCCAATAATGCTTAGATCAGTCTCCACTCCTGGCAAATTCAGTTTTGTCCCCCCTCCCTCAAGAGTGAGTCAGGTGTTCCTGTAATTGGAATGGGATCCGAAGGGTCAGTCCTGGGTGTTTCTGATCCCAAGCTGGTCATTGGTCATGGTTTGCAGCCTGGCCATGCTTGGCTTTTTTCTTGTTTTTTTGTTTAGAGACCACTAATGAGTGAGTACATCCCCTGATTATCTTTCTGAGTTTGTGATACCTCACACAGGAGGATATTCTCCAAATCCATCCATTTGCCTGTGAATTTTAGGATATTGTTTTTTCTTGCTGCTAAGTAGTATTCCATTGTGTAGATGTACCACAGTTTGTTAATCAATTCTTCTGTTTAGGGACATCTAGGTTGTTTCCAGTTTCTTGCTATTACAAATAATGTTGCTATGATTTAATTGAGCAAGTGGCTTTTATGAGGCCACTAATAAGTGTAATTGTGGCCTCATAAAAGAAATTTGGCAATATTCTTTCGGTTTGTACTGTGTGAAATAGTTTGATGAGTAATGGTAGTAATTATTCTTTGAATGTCTGGTAGAATTTGGCACTGAAACCATCTGGACCAGGGCTTTTATTTTTGGGGAGGCTTTTAATGATAGCTTCCTTTTCCTTCAGGGTTATAGGCCTGTTTAGGTAATTAATCTGATCTTCATTTAATTTTGGTAGATGGTACCTGTCCAGAAAGCTGTCCATTTCTTTGAGGTTTTTCATTTTTGTGAAATACAGAGTTCAAGGTATGATCTGATAATTTTATGGATTTCCTGGGGGTGTGTTGTTATATCCCCCTTTTCATTTCTGATTTTGTTGATTTGAACACACTCTCTCTCTGTTCTTTGATTATTTTGGATAAGGGCTTATCTATCTTGTTAACTTTCTCAAAGAATGAACTCTTAGATTCATTGATTCTTTGTATTGTTCTCTTTTGTTTCAATTGTATTGATTTCAGCTCTAAGTTTGATTATTTCCTGCCATCGACTCCTTCTACGTGAGTTTGCTTCTAATTGTTCTAAGGTTTTCAGCTGAGCTGTTATGTCTCTAGTGTGAGATTTCTCTAGTTTCTTCACATAGGCATCTAGTGCTATGAATTTTTCACTTAACACTGTTTCATTGTATTCCACAAGTTTTTATATGCTGTATATTCATTTTCATTAAATTCTAGGAAGACTTTGATTTCTTCTTAATTTCTTCCTTGACACAGAGATGGTTCAGCTGAGTGGTGTGTACTTTCCTTGAGTTGGTAGGATTTCTTTGGTTTTTGATGTTGTTGAACTCTAACTTTAGGCCCTGGTTGTCTGATATGTTACAAGGAATTATTTTCATTTTTTGTATCTATTGATATTTGCTTTATGAACAATTATGTGGTCAATTTTGGAGAAAGTTACATGGAGAACTGAGAAATATATATTTTCTTTTGCATTTGTGTGGAAGTTTCTGTGGATATCTATTAAATCCATTTGCATCATAACCTCTTTTAGACTCCTTATTTCTCTGTTGAGTCTTTGACTGGCTGACCTATCCAGGGTTTAAAGTGGGATATTGAGGACTCCCACTATTAGGGTATAAGAATTGATGTGGAAATCAAGCTTTATCAGTGTATCTTTTACATAGGTAGGTGCCCTTATATTAGAGACATAAATATTCAGGATTGAAATTTTCTTGACCAATTTTTCCTGTGATGAATAAGTAATGTCCATCTTTTAATTGCTTTTAGCTTAAAGTCTACTTTGTTAGATATTAGGATGGCAACCCCCGCTTGTTTCTTGGGACCATTTGACTGGAAAATCTTTTCCCAACACTTTACTCTAAAACTAAGCCTGTGTCTGTCTTTGTGGTTTAGGTGTGTTTCTGGTATGTAACTGAAGTATAGCTTCTGTTGTTATATCCATCCAGTTAGTGTATGATGTTTATAGGAGAGTTGAGTCCATTGATATTAAGGGATATTAGTGACCACTGATTGGCATTTCCTGCTATTTTTGGTGGTAACTTGTTTGTATTTCCTCTCTCTGGTGTATTCTACTGTGGAATTATTGTTTGTGGTTTCATGGGTGTATCTGGGTTCCTTATGTTGAAGTTTTCTCTCTAATACTCTCTGTAGCATTGGATTGGTAGATAGATATTGTTTCAGTCTGACTTTGTCATAAAATATCTTCTTTAATCTGTCTATGTTGATTGATTATTTTTCAGGGTATAGTATTCTAATTTGGCAGCCATGTACTTTTAGTTTCTGTATACCTTCTGACTAAGCCCTTCTAGCTTTCATCGTTTCCATTGAATAGTCAGGTGTTATTCTGATGGGTCTGCCTTTATATGTAAGTTGTCCCTTTTCTTTAGCAGCTCTTAAAATTTTTTCTTTGTTCTGTATATTTTGTGACTTGATTATAATATGGCATGCTGATTTTTTGGGGGGATGTCATATCCATTTGGTGTTTGCTAAACTTCTTGTATCTTTATAGGCACTTCCTTCTTCAGGGTAGAGAAGTTTTCTTCTATGATTTTATTTAACAGATTATTTGTGCCTTTCAGCTGGTATTCTTCTCCTTCTTCTATTCCTATTATTCTCAAGTTAGGTATTTTCATGGTGACTCAGATTTCCTGAACATTTTGAGTTATGACTTTTTTTTTGTTTTTAGTATTTTCTTTGACTGATATTTCTATTTGAGCTACTGAGTCTTCCTCTTCAGAGATTCTCTTTTCCATCTCTTGAACTCTGCTGGTTATGCTTGTATCTGAGGTTCCAGCTTTTTCTTCAGATTTTCTCTTTCCATCTTCTCCTTATTTTGTGCCTTTTTTATTGCTTCTTTTTCAGTTTTGAGTTCCTGGCATGTTTCTTCCATTTTTTGGTTTACTTTTTCTTGGTTTTCTTTTATGGATTTGTTCATCTCTTCCAATTTTTTGTTTGTATTTTCTTCTATTTCTTTAAGGCATTTTTTTCATAATTTTTTTGAGAGCTTCAATCATTATCATAAAGGAATTTTTGGTGTTGCTTCCTTCTGTTTTCTCTTCATTGCTCAGATCACATCTTGTAGTTGTAGGACCACCAATTTCTTCTTGAGTTATCTTATTGTTCTTTACATTTATATATATATATATATATATATATATAAATATATATATATTGCTCTGGCATCTGCCCATGGCTTCAATGGTTCACGATTAGGTGTCCCCCAGTCAGGTGTTGCACACAGGCTTGTGGGTCTCCTGCCACCTATGATTAAAATGTTTGTTGAATCTCTACCTCTGCTCTGGGCACGTGACTGGATTTCAAGTTCAGTCCTTCTCTGATTGAACAGTTGGAGGCAGGTGGCTGTGCAAATTACCTCAGCAGCAGCTGGGTGGACCCTGGCAGACTGAGTTTATCTCTCTCTGCTACAGAGTTTGTCGGGACAAGCTCCACAGACAGCCCCTGGTCCAGGAACCGGAACCCGACCTGTGTGTATTTCTTTTCTTAGGGTTTTTCTTTTGTGGGATTATTGATTGTGGTTTCATTTGTATATGTGGACTTCTTAGGTTGGAGCTTTCCCTCTAGTGCTTTCTGTACTGCGGGAATTTTGGATAGGTATTGTTTCAATCTGGGATTGTTGTGAACTATCTTGTTTATCTCACCTTTGGTGATTAATGGTTTTGTAGGATATAGTAGTGTGGACTGGCAGATATGCTTTTTTAATGTTGGTAAAATTTCTGAACAGGATCTTCTTTATTTCATTATTTCCATTGAATAGTCTGGTATAATTCTGATTGGTCTGACTTTATAGGTAACTTTTCCCTTTTCCTTTGCAGATCTTAATATTTTTTGTTTTGTATGATTTGTGACTTAGTTATATCGCAAGCAGACATTTTTGAGGAGTCAAATCTATTTGGTGTTTTGTAATCTTCTTGTATCTTTATAGGCATTTTAGGAATGTTTTCTTCTATGATTTTATTGAATACATAATCTCTGCATTAGAGCTGGCTTTATTCCCCTTCTTCTATTCCTAATATTCTCATGCTTGGTCTTTTCATGGTATCCCACATTCCTGAACGTTTTGTGTTATATCTTTTTTTATATTGATGTTTTCTTTGTGTGATTTATCTATTTCCACTATTGAGTTTCCATTCCAGAGATTACCTCTTCCATTTCTTGGATTCTGTTGCTTATGCTTGTATCTGTAGTTTTAAGTCATTTCTTTGTATTTTCTGTTTTATTATTTGCATTGTTTTGTTCCTTCTTTATTGTTTCTATTTAATGTTTTACTTTTTGGAATCATTCTTTCATTTGTTGAATTTCTATTTCTTGTTTTATTGATTTTCATTCGAAGAATCATTATTTTCTGGCAATTTTTTCATTTTTTCTTCATATTTTTCTTTTTCTTTTTTTATTATGAATAAGGTCACATTTTCTAACTGTGTATATTCTTTTTCAAGGTCTTTTCCCACTCCAAACACCTCAGGACACTCTCTCTTCTCCACATCTTCCCATCTTCTCCCCAGATTGGGCAGAAGGTCCCAAGGTCCCAAAGTCCCATTGTCCCAATGTCCCAATATTGCTCAGTTCAGCCTCCACTACTAGCAGATTCAGTTTTCTTTCCACAACATTGAGACTGAGTCATGTGTTCCTCTAGGGGGGGGTTTGAACCAAGGTGTAAGTCCAAGGAGTTTCAGGCCCCAAGCTGTTCAGTGGTTGTGGTTTGCAGCTTAGACATGCTTTGCTTTTTGTTTTTTTTTTTTTTTTTTTGTTTAGAGTCCACTTATGAGTGAGTACATCCCCTGTTCATCTTTCTGGGTTTGACATAACTCGCTCAGGGGGATATTCTCCAAATCCATCCATTTGCCTGCAAATTTTAGGATATCATTTTTTCTTACTGCTGAGTAGTACTCCATTGTGTAGATTTACCACAGTTTGTTAATCCATTCTTCAGTTGAGGGGCATCTAGGTTGTTTCCAGATTCTTGCTATTAATAATAATGTCACTCTGAGCATAGTTGTGCTAATCCCTTTGGATTGTAAATGTGCAAATTTAGGGTATATACCCAGAAGTGGCATTGATGGATCCTTGGGGAGAATGATTCCAGGTTTTCTGAGAAACATCCAATACTACATTCCAGAGTGTCTGAACAAGCTTATACTCCCACCAACAATGAAGGAGAGTTCCCCTTGCTTCATAATGTCTCCAGCACAAGCTGTCATCTGTGTCTTTATCTTACCCTATCTGACAGGTATCATGTGGTATCTCAAAGTTGTTTTGATTTGCATTTCTCTGATGGCTAAGGATGTTGAGTACATTTTAAAGTGCCTTTCAGCCATTTGTAATTCTGCTGTGAATTTCCTTTTTAGTTCTGAACCCCATTTTTTGATTGGGTTATTCAAGGTTTTGGGCTCTAGATTATTTTGTTCTTTACATATTTTAAATATCAATCCTCTATTACTTCTGGGGTTGGTTAGGATCTTTTCCCATTCTGTAGGCTGTCATTTTGTTCTATTGACAGTGTCCTTAGCTTTACAAAAGCTTCTCAGTTTCAGGGAGATCCCACATATTGATTGTACATCTTAGTGTCCTTTACACTGGTGTCATATTTAGGAAGTGTTTACCTGTGCCAATTCATAGAAGGGTATTCCCCACTTTCTTTTCTAACAAGGTTAGAGTGGCTGAGTTTAAGGTGAGGTCTTTGATCGACTTGGATCTGAGTTTTGTGCAGGGTGTCAGGCTTGGATCTATTTGCATTTCTCTACACACTACCATCCGGCTATTCCAACACCATTTGTTAAATGTACTATCTTTTATCCATTGAATATTTTGGGCCTCTTTGTCAAAGATCAGGTGTTCATAGGATTATGGGTTAATGTCTGGATCCTCAATTCTATTCTATTCATCCTCAAATCTGTTTTTATTCCAGTACCAGGCTGTTTTTATTACTCTAGCTTTATAATATAACTTGAAGTCAGGGATGGTGATGCCTCCTGAGGTTCTTTTGTTGAGCAAAATTGTTTTGGTGATCCTGGCTTACTTTTTATTCCTAATTAAATTGAGTATGGTTCTTTAAAGTTCAAAAAATATTGTGTTTGATTTTGATAGGCAGAACATTAATCTGTAGATTGCTTTTTGTAGAATTGCCATTTTTACTATGTTGATCCTACCTATCCAGAAGCATGGGAAAGCTTTCCATTTTCTGATATCATCCTCAAATTCTTTTTTTAGTGATTTAAAATATTTCTCAAATTGATATGTTATATCTTTGGTTATAGTTACTTCAAGGTATTTAATACTATTTGCAGTTATTATAAAGGGTAATGTTTCCATTATTTCTTTTTTAGCCCTTTTTTCTTCAGTATAGAGGAGGGCTACTGATTTCTTTGAGTTAATCTTGTATTCTGCTACATTGCTGAAGGTTTTTATCAGTTGAAGAAATTCCTTGGAAGAAATTTGTGGGTCACTTATGTAAACAATCATATCATCTGCAAATACAGAGAGTTTCACTTCTTCTTTTACAATTTGTATCCCCTTAGCCTCCTTTCATTCTCTTATTTCTTTAGCTAAAATTTCGAGAAACACATTGGATAAGGCGATAGAGGACATGCTTGTGTAGTTCCTGATTTTAGTGGAATTGCTTTGAGTTTTTCTCCATTAAGTTCATGTTCACTGTGGGCTTCTTGTAGATTGCCTTTATTATATTAAGATATTGTCCCTGTATTTCTGCTCCCTCCAGAATTTTTAATCACAAAGGAGTGTTGCATTTTGTCAAAGGCTTTTGCAGCAACTAAGGATATGATCATGTTATTTTGTTTCTTTAGTTTGTTTAAATGATGGATAACATTTACTGTTTTTCATATGTTAAACCAACCTTTCATTTCTGGGATGAAGCCTACTTTTTAGTGGTTGATGATACTTTCTATATATTGTTGTATATGGTTTGCCAAAATTTGTTGAGAATTTTAGCATCAATATTCATGAGGGAAATTGGCCTGTAATTCTACTTCTTTGTTGTATCTTTGAGTGCTTTGGGTATTAGTGTAATTGTGACTTCATAAATGAATTTAGCAATATTCCTTCAGTTTCTACTGTGTGAAATATTTTGAAAACTAATGCTAGTAATTCTTCTTTTAAGGTCTGGTGGAATTATGAACTGAAACCCTCTTGACTTGGCCTTTTTTTGAGGTGGAGGCTTTTAATGACAGCTTCAATTTCTTTAAGGGTTCTATTCCTGTTAAGGTAATGAATCTGTTCCTCATTCAATTTTGGTGAATGCTACCTCTCCAAAAAGCTGTCCATTTCTTCTACATTTTCAATTTTTGTGGAATACAGATTTTCAAAATATGATCTGATAATTTTGTGTATTTCCTAGGGTCTGTTTTGTTGTCCCCCTTTTCATTACTGATTTTATTGATTTAGATACTCTCTCTCTGTTTTATGATTAGTTTGGATAAGGGCTTATCAATCTTCTTGGCTTCCTCAAAGAACCAACTCTTTGATTCATTGATCCATGTATTGTTCTTTTTCTTTCAATTGCATTGATTTCAGCTCTAATTTTGATTAATTCCGGCCCTCTAATCCTTCTAGGTGAGTTTGCTTCTAATTGTTCTAAGGCTTTAAGCTGAGCTGTTAGTCCTCTAGCATGTGATTTATCTAGGTCTTTCATAAAGGCATCTAGCACTATGAATTTTCCTCTCCAGACTGCTTTCATTGTGTCTCAGTAGTTTAGGTATGTTGTAGATTCATTTCATTAAATTATAGTAAGACTTTCATTTCTTTCTTATTTTTTTCCTTGACTCAGTGGTAGTTGAGCTTAGTAATATTTAGTTTCCATGAGTTGGTAGGCTTTCTATGATTTTTGATGTTGTTGAACTCCAACTTTTGGCCCTGGTTGTATAATATGATGCAAGGGGTTATTTCCATTTTTTTTGTATCTGTTGATATTTGCTTTATGTCTAATTATGTGGTCAGTTTTAGAGAAAATTCCATGAGGAGCTACTAAAAAGTAGGGTTAGGGTTAGGGTTAGGGTTAGGGTTAGGGTTAGGGTTAGGGTTGTTTTTTTGGTTTTAGTATTTTTTTGATTGATGTATCTATTTCATTTTCCACTGATGTACCAAATCTTCCACTCCTGAGATTCTCTCTTCCATCTCTTGGATTCTGTTGGTTATGCTTGTGTCTGTAGCTCCAACTCTTTTCTTCAGGTTTTCTATTTCCATCTTTGCCTCATTTTATGCCTTTTTTATTGCTTCTACTTCAGTTTTTAATTCCTGGAATGTTTCTTTCATATTTTATTTTATCTTTTTCTGGTTTTTCTTTCAAGGCTTTGTTCATTCCTTCCAATTTTTTTTTTATTTTCTTCTATTTCTTTAAGGTATTTCTTTATATCTTTTTTGGAGGCTTCAATGATCTTCATAAACATGGTTTCTGTGTTGTTTCCTTCTGTTTCCTCTTCAATGCTCTTTTCAGGTCTTGTAGTTGTAGAATCACCAGTTTCTTCTAGAGTTGCCTTTTTGTTCTTTATATTATTATATATGTATTTTTGCACTTGTGTCTGCCCATGTCATCAGTGGTTCATGATTACATGGTACCTAGTCAGTCGTGGCAAGAGCGCTTGTATGTCTCTTGTCTCTTCTGAGCAAGGGGTCTGCTTGATATCTGACGCTGCTCTGGGAAGGGTCTGTATTTCAAGGTCTCAGTCTTTCTCTGATGATGTACTTTGCCCTGGAAGTGGAACCAGCTATGCAATGTTCCCTCTTTTAGGTGTGGCTGGAGGAGCCCCTTGCAGCCAAACCCTTGTCTTGTCTTCTAAGGGGTGGCAGGGGTCAAGCACCATAGGCCAATCCTGATCCTGGAACACAACTTTCCTGGCAGGGAATCAGGCCCAGGGGCCTGTTCTCCTTACCTCCCCTCTGGACAGAGTCTGAATTTCAAAGTCTCTTCTTTTACTTTAATGGACTTTTTCATTTCCTCTTTTAAGGTGTCTATAATTTCCTTAAAGGCATTTGTATTATTGTTTCCTTCTGTTTTCTCTTCTTTGTTCTGTTTAGGCCTTTGTACTATAGAGCCATCAGCTTCTTCTGGTGGTGCCTTGTTGTTCTTTTTATTGTTATATATATTCTTGTACTAATGTCTGCCCATTGCTTCTTTGGTTCACTCTTAGTCATGTCGTTGTAGAATCTTAGTCTATTGTTGCTACTGGGGTTGTGTGTCTCCTGTTTGCTTTGGACATGGAGTCTGCATGATTTCTTGCTCTTGTTAGATTATGGGATCCTTGCTCTCTGAAGCCTCCTGACTTATACTCCATCTTAAACATCACAGGGTCATGCTGTTCAGAGAGATGTCAGTCCTTCTGTGATTATGCAGTCTGTCTTGAAGGCAGGGCCTAGGCATCTGTTATGTGACCTTTGGGTTTGCTTTGGAAGCTTCTCTCTTCCATGGACCAGGGCAGGCCTGTACATGATGTCAAAACTGGGACAGTGGCTCTGGCATCTAGGATGAGGTCCCCAGGTTTTCCAGAGACTGAAACTTGCTCACCCCCCACCTGGGATCTTAAATTTCTGAGTCTACCTGACTATCACTGTGCCTCAGACACCATGGTGTCACACTGTTCAGAGACCATAGCATAGTTTTCAAACTGAAAAATAAATAATTTTTGAGTACCATTTGACTTACTTTCTGAAGATAAAGAAGGTTGGTTATAAAAATATAAGAAATATTTTCTCATAATTTCTTAGTTAGTTGCCAAGTAACAGAAAAATCTTTTTAATGGCTCTTATTAATATAATTTTACTTCTGAAATCCTGAGGCTTTTACCAAATTTTCTCTCAATATTTGATTAATTTAACAAATATCTCTTGTTGGAATACCTTGTAGACTCATATGGAATCTGATATTTGTTAAATATAAAAAATAAATTATTTTTTGGAATACTTTTAGAACTGAATAAATAAACATTTAAGTTCTTAAGTGTCACGACCGCCTCAATCGGCAAGGAAGACGCGATACCAGGCTCTTCTTTCTGCAGTTTATTCAGGAACATTGATTTCTGACTTCTGACTTACTATAGGAACTGACTGACTTACTTCATCTTCTCTCTTTTTGGGGAAAACCCGAGTGCAGCCTAAATAGCCTCTGGGCAGCCAACCCCAGTATGCCACATGGGTACTACCTATATGTCCAGGTATGCAGAAGCAAGCCAGATCCTCAGCCTAGCCAATTATGGGATAGTTTGTCAGTGAGAGCACTTACCATGTGGAAGGTGGAGGGTGCAAGCCAGAGCCATCTTTAAGGCATGGCTGTAGGCAGCTCTCTAAAGTTCCCCCTTATTTACATTATAGCAACAGGCAAGAGTGGAGGTCTGATCTCTGTAGAGTGGACCAGGGGCATTGCACTGATGCTCACTCAGGTGTCATCCACCCAATGAGTACCAGACCTGTCCGATATCCTTTTTCACAGAGGTGGGATGCAAGGTATCAACCCACATGCAGTCAGGCCCAAGTAGGCGGGTCCCAAGTGCAGTGCTCAAGCCTCACATCCTGTGCCTAGGAAGATTAATCCTTTGAGGTACCCAGCCAAGCATATGGGGACTGTCCTGTTTTAATGGCTGTAAAGGCTTGAATAATCATGGCTTCATTGTGACACTGGGAAGCCTTAATCTGGCAAATGCACCACAGGCATACCAAGAAGGCCAATGCCAGATGGCCCATCAAGGCTCCTACATCTGCCCACTCCTTAAGATGGTTCATGGCATCGGAGATCCATGAGGACAATCCTTCCTCCAGTCCGGTGTCCACCCGGGTCGAGTTCACTGTGATGGTAGCCACCCTCAGCTGCTCCATCAGGTTGTCAAATTCTCCCATCCAATTACCTAGAAGATAACTAGACAATTGCTCAGACAAGTTTGTAGCATGGGTAAAATTGTCATATTGTATACTAGTCACACACAGTCCAGCATATTTCCACTGACAGTCAAGCTGGGCAAACTGCCAGGGGGTGTCAATTTGCTCTTGAACCAGGTCGATCCTTTGGTTGACCACCATTAAGCCTCCATTTAGCTGAACATTAATGCCCTTTTGTACATCCAAGGCTTGTGTTACATTGGCAGATAGATTATTCAAAGTACACTGACCTCCCAGGCCTGGAGATTTAAAGACACACTGACTAGACCTTCAAGAATGCTGGGTCATTCGTACAGGGAGAATGCCAAATGCCGCTTACTGAGCACCTCAGCCTCAAACATATATCCAAGGCAGAGCACACAGGTGGAAATTCCCCAGGTGGCTGGAAGATGAACAACTTAGGATCACCTGCTCTCACTTAGGATGGCTGTGAGCCACCATGTGGGGCTGGGATTTAAACTCAAAACCTCTGGAAGAGCAGTTGGATTCTTAACCTCTGAGTCATCTCTCCGGCCCCCTTGGTACACTGCTCATAAACAAGCAGCTTGATCAGAGGCATTGCTGCATCTGGTTCCCCAAAAATTCTGCCTGTGGCCTCAACCATGCAAGCAACAAGGTCCAAGAATGGCTCTGTGGGACCCTGCAAAATCTTAGTGAGGTTACCACTCACCTCACCCTTATTTGGCAAGGCCTTCCATGCCTTAATACCAATCTTATTAATCTGTTCATAAACTTTAACTGGGTAGCCTGTCTGTTGATTAGCTGACCCTGGCTGAGCAGCATGTCTCTATCCCAAGTGGGATTTCCAGTGGCCTGATTAGCTGTGACCTCTTCACTGGCAAACTCAGTCAGAATGGTTTACAGTCTAGATACTGTCCTGGTCTCAAGCATGATTGCTCAAGCCCAGTCCAGTCACTGGGTGTCATGCAATGCCTGTTCAAAACCTCCACCTGAGCTACAGTGAATGAGGCCATAATCCGTAAGTCTGTACTGACTCAACCAGAGATTTTATCACCTTGAAATCTAAGGGCTCTTCATATTGATTTACTTACGGATCTTGATACACTGGGTAAGCTAAGTGTAACTCTTTTCTGACTGCCTTCCATGCCCCTGGGTTGAAAGAGTACCTTGAACCACCTCCCTACCTTCCACATGAGGAGGGGGAGCCGAAGGCACAGCTTGACATGGTGGGGATGCACAGCATTCTCCTCTATCTGGATCCTCCTTTTCCTTCATTTTTTTCTTTTTTCTTATCCTTGTTTTTTTTTAATCTGTTCTATGAGTGACAGCAGCTTTTCCTCTGAGTCTGTAGACTAAGGAGTTTCTATATCATCAAGGTCGGGGTATAACTTTCCCCTTTTACTCCATCTCTCCCCACTGCTTGCCTCTGATCTCTCCTCCTGTAACATTTCCAAGGTGGCCTGGCCACTTTCTACTGCCTCACTGTAGTGCTGATCTTCAAGATCACCTCTCACTAGTTTCCAGATCTGCCTAAGCAGCTTCTTAAGGGTAAAAAATATTAGGTGTGATGGAGAAGCACCCATAACTAGTATGTAATCTCTTGTTTTGCTTTTAATTCACCTGCTGGCAAGCCTTTTGTCTTGCTCTCTTTGCTACAGAGAAGAGCAAAATTTTTACCCCACTTTGAACGTGGATTCCCACCTTACCAGGGAACTTTTCCACCCACTTTTACACACAGATTCCCACCTTCCCCGGGAACGTCTACCAGTGTACTGATTACCCTGACTGCAGAAAGTTCTGAGCCTTCATTGAGAGCAGAATCCCCATCACAGGCCACCATTTGTCACGACCGCCTTGACAGGCAAGGAAGACGTGACACCAGACTCTTCTTTCTGCAGTTTATTCAGGAACCTTGATTTCTGACTTCTGACTTACTTACTTTCAACAGGGACTGACTGACTTAATACAACTTCTCTCTTTTAGGTGAAAACCTGCTCACAGCCTAAATAGCCTCTGGGAAGCCAACCCCAGTATGCCATGTGGGCACTACCTATATGTCCAGGTATGCGGAAGCAAGCCAGATCCTCAGCCTAGCCAATTATGGGATAGTTTGTCACTGAGAGCACTTACCATGTGGAAGGAGGAGGGTGGAAGCCAGAACCATCTTTAAGGCATGGCTACAGGCAGGTCTCTACACTGAAGTATCTAAAATAAGTTCAGTGATTTTACTGTATAAAACAACTCCTTCTGCAAAATAAAAATCAGTAACTATAGAAAGAGGATTTAAATAATCTATTAAACCATGATAATATTTAATGCTGAGTTTTGAATAGAATCATTATGGCTTTGAGACACTTTTCTTTTTTTTCCCCTGATTTATGATCTCCCTTTTTGAAATAATTTACACTATTATAAAATAGTCTGAAAAATGGTATTTTTATATCATGTGAAATAGAATCATATTAGTTCTTTTTAAAAACTGAAGTCTTTTGTATAGAAGACATTTATTGTTAATCTGTCCCAAAATTAAACTCTAGGGTTTTTGCCAAAGTTTATTTTCTACCGATAACAACAAAATTTTAGCATTAGTATTAATTACCACATTCCTGTTAAAATTACTTTTCTTAGTTGTAAAGTTTCAATTTTCCATTCAGAATCAGTTTAGAAAAACAATTTTATACAGACCACTATGTTTACCTTTGTTGGTGCAGCAAAAATATTTACTTAAAAATATCCTTTGACCCATCAAAATTCCAACACAATATTTATGGATTTCAAAGAACAATATTCAACAGCTATGACTGACAAAACAATTTTGCTCAGCAAAAGAACTACAGGAGGCATCACCATTTAGTTATACCATAGAGCTAAAAAAATAAAAAGATCCTGGTACTGGCATAAAAACAGACTTGTGGATCAATTGAATCAAATTGAGGATCCAAGCATTAACCCAAAATCTATCAACACCTGATCTGTGACAAAGAGACCCAAAATATTCAATGGAAAAAAAGATAGTATTTTTAACCAATGATGTTGGCATAGCTGGATGGCAGTGTGTAGAAAAATACAAATAGATCCAAACCTGTCACCCCGCACAAAACTCAAATCCAAGTGGACTTAAGACCTCAACATAAACCCAGCCACACTGAACTAAATATAAAAGAATGTGGGAAATATCATCCAACACATTGGCACAGGTGATCACTTCCTAAATGTAACACCAGTGGCACAGACACTAAGAAGAACAATCAACAAGTAGGATCTCCTGAAATATGAAAGCTTCTATAAAGCTAAGTACACAGTCAATAGGATAAAATGATAGCCTAGATATGTTAGGAGTCAGATATGTTAAGAGTCACACAAAAATACCAAACTAGCAACCATAACATATATGCTGAAGACCTGGCACAGATCCAGGAGGGATATGTGATTGTCACTTCAGTCTTGAGGGCACTTATAAGAGCTACTAAATGAAGTCTCTAGGCCATATTATTCTGGTATCTTTGACCCCTCTCTGTCCTGTATTTATTCTTTTACTCTATTTCAGGGTGTTTTCCAAGCTCTAAATTTAGACCAGATTAAGGTCTAAATTAGTCTTTTTGCTGAATCTTTGGATGGGAGGAAGTCCCTGCATCTGCTCTCATCAGCTGCCTGCTGTAGCCTCTTTCATAAATGTGACAACTGGACAAGGCACTGATTTATGAGTATATAAAATATTAGGAATAATTTCTTTGATTTTCATTTATCTTTTAATCAAATATCTCTTATCTATCATGGCAGGTTTAGGTGTGGACTTCTTCTAGTTGTGTGGGCCAAAAATGCACTCTTAATTTGTTCAACACTCTCACAAGTTTTGTGCCTCCATTGCCCCAATTCATCTTGCAAGTGAGATGGGCATTTGTGGGCTAGGTTCAAATTTTGAGGCCATGCCTGGTTACACATGAAGCCTGAATCAGGCTCCAAATCCTTCATTAAAAGGAGGTTTTATTAGAAAAAACACCTATAGAATCTTGAAAGATTCTACTGTAGTAGGTTAGCTTTCTACATTACAGTCCTTCCCATGTTCTCCATTTTCAGTTGTCTTTTCTAGTATTCTCTCCCTTTATCTCCCCTCCATGTTCCTGATTGATATGTTTTCATCTTCATCTGCCCTGAATCTTCTTATAAAATTTGTTCTATTTTTCCTTTCCAGAGAGATCCATGCATGTCTCCTTTGGTGCTCATTAATATTTAGTCTGTGGATTGTAGGTTGGCTTAACAGATAATATCTACTTACAAGTGAGAACACTTCATGTTTGTCTTTTGTGGCCTGGTTCTATTTCTGGGTTTATTTTATTGATTAAAACACTTACATTAATTATCCTCTCATTTACTCCTCTTGATGTGCTGACTACTATTTGTTTAAAATCTTTCAAGTATGCTGTTAAGTTTTTAGTAAGAGATCTTTCCAATTTTTGAATGTAGAAATTCTGTGCTATGGAGGATACTGTTAGCCCAGTTTCCATTTTGTCCCACATATTTGAGAATGTTGTACATTCAGTTTCCCTGAATTGTAGGAAGTCGTTAATTTCTCTATTATTCTTATTCTTCTTATTATTACTGGTTTATTTTGCTTTTTTTCTGTTTTGTTTTGCTTTTCATGATTGGAATTTCTGTGTAAGCCTGGATATCCTGGAAGTCACTTTGTAGATTACACAAGCTTTGACTCACAGAGATCTGCCTACTTCTACTTTCCATGTGCTGGGATTAAAAAGGAGTGCCATTACAGCCCAGCTAATTTTTTTTTTCTTTTTTCTGACTTGACACAGTAATCAATAAATATAATGTTAACTTTCCATGAGTTTATAGGTTATCTGTTTTGTCGTTTTTGTTGCAGATTTGGCAAAGTAGTTTTCGTCTGTGGTGGTTTGATATAACACACAGCTTATGTCTTTTTCTTTTATGTACTGAGACTTGTGTTGTGACTAATTATGTGAACAATTTTGTAGAAAGCTCTATGAGGTACTGAGAAGAAAATATATACTTTTCTGCGTGGGTAAAATGTTATGTAATATATATTAGTTCTATTTCTCTTATAATGTCTTTTAGCTCTAGTGTTATTGAATTTATGTTTGTGTGGATGACCTGTCTATTGTTGGGAGTGAATTCTTCCACTATCAATGAGTAAAAGGCACTGTGTGATTTAAGCTTTAATAATATTTCTTTTACTAATGTGGAAGTCCTTGTACTTGTGGATGGATGATAACTAAATATCATCTAGACAGGCTTTTTTTGACAATAATGAACTATTTTTCCTGTTTTCTCTTAATTAGTTTTGATTTAAAAACTAATTTTTTATTTGCTTGAAAACAAAACAAATAAATAAAAACCCACTTTCTGTGGCCCTTTATTTTGAGATAATATATGGTTTTGATATTGAGGCGTGTTTTTTGTTTACAACATGGTGTATCCAGTTTATGCATTCATTCTGTTAATTTGTATTATTTTTCTTTTTTATTTAAAAGTATTTTTTCATTTTACATACTAACCACACAGTTTCTACTCTTTCCCCTCCTTCCACTCAATCCTCAACTTTCCTTCTCCTGACTCCTCCAACAATTTCTCAGAAAGAGTTAGGTCTCCAATGACAAGTCAACAAACTCTGACATATCAAGATGAGATATGGCCAAAGCACTCTCCACTGTATCAAGTCTGAACAAACAATGGGCTTTACAAAGCCAGTTCATTCACTAGGAAAAAGTACTGGTTCCTTTGATAGAGGCCACACAACTCTCATCCATATTTAGCCTAGTTTGGTCCCAGCTGTCAATTCAGATTCAATGAACTCTCAAAAGGTTGGGCCAGCTGTCCCTGTATATTTCCTAATCCTGAGCTTGTCCACTTTGCTCATATAGTCCCCTCATTCCTCTCTTTGACTGGACACTAGGACTTAGTTCCAGAGCTTAGGTGTGGATCTCTGAATTGAATCCACACATATTGATAGACTTCAATGGCCAATGATGTTATTTCCTGGTATTTAATTATTTTATCTTTTTGCTGTTGTTGTTGATGATGTCGGTAGTTACAATGGTGGTTGTTGTAGTGGTGGTAATAGTATTGGTGGTGATGGTGCTGTGTATATGTATTTATATTCTTTGGTTTTATCAATATGAGATTATTTGTGCCCTGATTCTTCATGTATTTAGTGAATGTCATTGATTTGGAGTTTTCCTTCTATTGCATAGTGTAGTGTTGAATTTGTAAAGATATTGTTTAAATTTGAATTTTTTGTGGAATATTTTTGTTTTCTTTTCATTTATACTTACTGGAATTTGTGAAGTACAGTAGTCAGGGCTAGAATCTATTGTCTCTTAGTGTCTGCAAAACAACTGACTGGCCCTTCTGACTTTCAGAGTCGGTCTTGAAAAATCAGGAGTTAGTCTAATACAATTACATTTATATGTTACTTGTTCTTTTTCTCTTGCAGCTTTTAATCTTCTTTTGTAGTTCTGTATGTTTATTTTTTGATTAATATATGAAGAGAGAACTTTTATTTTTGGTCTAATAGGTTTCATGCTCTGTAAGCTCATGTGTCTCTATAGACATATCGTTCTATAGGTTAAAATTTTTACTTCTATGATTTTAATTAAAGCATTTGATAAGTCTTTGAGCTCAGAATATTCTATTTTTCTATCTTTAGAATTTGTCATTAGTTGTGGTCTAGATTTTCTGGATGTTTTGTATCAGGAACTTTTTAATTTTAAAATTTTCTTTGACCATGTATTATTTTCTTCAATTGTATCTATTTTCCGTGAAATTCTCTTTTCTATCTCTTGCATTTTATTTGTAATACTTGCTTCTGTACTTCTTTCTGGTTTAATCAGGGTTTTTATTTTTAAAATTCCACTGGTGAGTGTTTTAATTATTATTTATATTTCCAAAATCAGACTTGAAGCTGTTACTAGTTTTCCTCTACAACTCTTTGTTTTATCTTAATATTTCTAAAGGAATTTACTTAATTCTTCCAAATGCATGTTGTTGTTATTTTGTTAGGAGATTTTTAAATTTCCTCTTTTTATACTATAAAGTCTCATTTTTTTTAACACATGTATCACTTTGCTCAAACTCCCTGGTCCCCCCCCCAACACATCCCAGTCAGTTAATATTCTCCCCATCTCCTCATCTCCTCCAAAGAAAGGGCAAAGTTTCCCAACACTTCAGCATCCACCCCAGGAAAGTACAATTTCCTCATCCTAATATCAAAACTGTGTCAGGTGTTCCTCTGGAAGTAATGGGTTCTAAGGTGCCAGTCCAAGATGCTTCAGTTCCCAAGCTGTTCAGCAGTTATGGTTTGAAGCTTGGGAATGCTTTGCTTTATGATTAAGTTCACTAATGTGTGAGAATGTCCTGTGTTTTTCTTTCAGGGTTTGTGATACCTTGCTCAGGAGGATATTCTCAAAGTCCATTCATTTGCCTGAAAGTATGGGAAAGAATGGGAAAATATTTTCACCAACCCTACAAGTGATAGAGAACTGATCTCTAAGATATATAAAGAACTCAAGAATCTAGAGGCCAAAACCTTGAATGACCCAATCAAAAAATGGGTTTCAGATCTAAAAAGGGAATTATCAGCAAATTATGAATGGCTGAAAGGCAACTGGAAAAGTGCTCATCATCTTCAGCCACCAGAGAAATGCAAATCAAAATAACTTTGAGATACCCTCTAACACCTGCTAGAATGGCTGAGATAAAAGACACAGAGGACAGCCTATGCTGGACTGGAAGCGGAGCAAGGTTAACATTTGCCCATTGTTGGTGGGATAGTAAGCTTGTTCAGCCACTTTGAAATTCAGTATGGCAGTTTCTCAGAAAATTGAGAATCAATCGTCCCGAGGACCCAGCAATACCACTTCTGAGTGTATATCCTAAAGATGCACAGTCACATCCCAAAGCCATTAGCTCAAATATGTTCATAGCAGCATGATTTCTAGTATCAAGAACCTGGAAACAACCTAGATTTCCCTCAACAGAAGAATAGATTAAGTTACTGTGGTACATGTACACAATGGCGTACTACTCAGCAGTAAGAAAAAATGATATCCTAATACTTTCAGGCAAATGGATGGATTTGGAAAATATCCTCCTGAGAGAGGTATCACAAACTCAGAATGATAATCAGGATATGTACTCACTCATTAGTGGACTCTAAACAAAAAAACAACCAACAAAAATGCAAAGCATGCCCAATCTGTAAACCACAACCACTGAACAGCTTGGTTTCAGAAACCCCCTGGCCTGGATTGACTCCTTGGCTCCCACTCCCCCTAGAGGAACACCGGACTCACTCTTGAGCGAGGGGGGAGAAAACTGTATCTGCCA